>JXOS01043118.1:21334-35720 GCA_001015075.1 Cirrula hians
CAAATTTACAGAAATGCTGTGCGTCTAATGAGCTTAATTAACTTTGCCGCTGGCATCATTATGCGCAAATTATTACAAAAGCGAATTGCTCGCGTGCAAATTTAAAAAAAAAATAAGCAAAAAAAAATTAGAAAATAGAAAATTAAAAATTGGCAAAAAATACTTTAATACAAAGTACTAATCAAATATTAAAATGCATGGCCGGGTGCAGAGCAGCTGAGGGCGGAACAAGCTATACACACACATATATATATATATATATATATATATGTAGGCTGCGCTCGGCATGCGGTATGCGAGCGAATGCGGAGAGCTTTTGAAAAAAAAAATAAATTGAAAGTAATGGGCAAAGCTGTGCGCGACTAAAAGCGTTTGCGAAAAATGCTGTGAAATATGGAGCGCATCGAAAGCAAACCGAAAATAAAAGCAAATCACATAAAAATTATATATATTTACTTAGAATTTTCAATCAAATAGCGGTGCCGACTAGACGTAGCGCAGCGCGAGCCGAGCAAATCAAACAAATTTCTGCCAAATTGTACGGCAGACCAGCTTCCGCTTCCGCTGCGAGCGGCAAGTGCTAGCGAGCGGCAATAAATCGAAATTGCGCTTAAAAAAGCGTAGAAAATATTGAGCAGCGACGGCAAAAGAAAGCCAAGCAAATACAGAAACAGTATTACATATTCGAAAACCCAACCAAATCAAACCAAATCAAACGAAGCCCAGACAAACCGAATCGAACCGAAACGCACCGAGCAAGTAAGCAATCAGGCGTGTTCTATTAAAAATTGCAAGAAATTGAAAATATATTTTTCACTTTTCTTGCAACGCACACAACTACGCTCTGCACATATAACGCCACAATAAAAAAAAAAACTAACAAAAAAAAAAAATGAAAAAAAGGAAATAAATAAGACGCAAGAAAGCAATAGTGAAATAGCACAATGTACAAGTAGCAAATGCGCACAATGAAATTGTCAGAGGGAGCCATGATTTGATTTTTACTCTGTCTTTAGAATTTGCCGCAACGGCGCTCCAGCGCAGCCACGCGCCGCTGCCGACGCACAGCTGCCTAAGCTAACATTACAATTTTCAAATTGATTGATGCCTTGGCTTTATTTAAATTGTAACATTAAATTACACCAAAAATAGCTTAAAAAAAAAAACAAAAACAAAAAAACCAATTGTAAAAATATTCAAAAATAAAAAAATACTAAAAAAATAATTGGTAAAACACACGAGGTTGGCAAAAATAAATAAACAAAATTTAGGAGTGGACAACGCACAAGGAAAATAAGAAACAAACACTGCAAAAAATAACGAAAATAAAAAGAAAAAATAATAATAACAATAATAATAATAATAAAATACAAGAACAAAAAAAGGAACATGAAAATAAATAAAAACACAAACACACACAACCTCACACACGATGCGCAAAATATTAACAACGGCACTAAGAAAACAAAATGAACTGAAAATCATGAAAAATATTAATTTGCGCCTCAGAGGGCAATGTCAATAAAAATTACGACAACAACAACAACCAAATAATTGCACATAAAAAAACACACATACACAAAACAGAATATAAATGAAAACAATAGCAGTAAAATAAAGCAAAATAATACTGAAATCCATGAATTAGAAACACTGAGCCTAACGGGTGTTGCTTTCGGAGCAGCAGCGTTGCCACACTGTCGAAAAAGTATATGGACTGCATTTAAACAGTTACATATGGTTCATCTATCATCAAACTATCCAAAAATTCAGTGTTTGAACTCCAATATAGCACCACCTCTCAGCGTCACTTCTCTATTTTATATATAATTCTACCGATTATAAATTTCCGTTCGATAATAACATATTGACTGCTGTTGAGCTGTTTAAAATTGCATCCTATATACCAGGTGTAAAAGAAGATAACGTTCAAAAATTTTTCTTACCGGGCAGTGATTGAGGAAACATCCAATGCTTAACATCTCGCCACCAGCTCAAAAAAGTGCAGCGCAGAGGCCATACTTCGTTATCAGGCAATTACGTGTAGAAAGGTCCTGAAAACTGGTAAGACTAGGTGTAGTTCGTTGTTCGATTTGGCAACGATCTTGTCACCCAGGTCCGAACAACTAGGGGGGACGGCATAGTTCTTTGGTGGAATTATCATCGTCATTGAGCTCATTCTATATAAGCATATAGGAGGTACCTCTCAAGATTATCCCAACTCGCCTACTTTAAGTATTTGTATCATTGTGTAAAGCATTCTCAATTTCAAGAATAATATTGAGTTTTGTACCCTGGTTGCAATAAAGCCCTATATTTGATCCACATTCTAACAACGTGCCCATATCTACCTCTTAATGAATTTACGGGCTAATGGACGTTATACTGGATGTATCCGGAATACTGGATTTTAGAAATGCGCCTGCTCTGAGCTTGATCGAATATCCTCTCGGGATATAAATGACGATTCCAAACTCTCGAAATATTAAGCTTTCAGTTTTGCTGCTCTATCATGAACTCATGCTTTTTACCCTAAAACTGTCGCTTTTTTCTCTTCTCTCTGCTCGACATCCCTCGAAGGCAGCATGCGTAGCGCTACTGCAAAGTGGAAGAAGTTTAAGCGTGGGTCTGGATGTGAAATTTGCGTCACACGCGGTTACATAGCGATACCATTTTAGTTTAAGTAGGTGTGACGAAGGATCTTTAACTCGGACCATAGACATGCTATGGATGTACCTGATCTACTAGTCAGATTACTACCTCTACAATGTTCCTTTAATTTGTCTCTTAATTGAGTAGCCGTTATTACCGTGTGGAAGTTTTTCAAAGTTCTGTCATGCCTTTGGAAAAAAATACCAAGCCAAACAACAAATATGCTGAACACGAGTGTGAGTTCTAAAAATAATACAACACAAAAATAAAAATTTTTTGTTACAATTTTTGGTTGTTTTCTTTTTACTTCATTGGAAATCATTGAATAAAATTGCTTTAATTACATTTAATGCAATGTTTACAGAAAACTCCAATTAAAATGCTTTGTATTGAGTAAATGTGAGTGGGAGAGCATATCTAACAAAATTTTGTCCGGCCTATGCGACCAAAATAAATAAAAAATAATCAAAAAAATTAATTTAAAAGTTTTTTTGAAATAAAAATCAGAAATAAGCCCAGGAATGATAATAGAAAATATTTCATAAAAAATATGGAACCAAGAAACTTCACCAAATAGAAGCTGAACAGGATAAACGCCTCAATAGACAGGCAGGATCCTTGCTATATAGGAATACTGGCAACTGGAGAGAGTCAGCCATGGAGAACCGTTAGATTCTTAGTAAAGTTTACCTCACATGAAGTAACGACGAACTACTTGTGGTCGAACATGACCACAAGGGCTGAGAAACACGGAACCTTAGTTATCATGAATGATACATTCTGCTCACATGGCTCAATGGTATGTATAATGTCTATCTGCGAACTGGTTACGTACCGGTCGAATGGTCATAAAGCGCAAATTCAAAAGCAATCGACTTCAGGCCGATTTGTCTTTGCTGAAAACGTTAAAAAGCAGTTGCAAAAAGGTAGTCAGAATTTTAATCGTACCAACCAGCTATCAACTATCTCCTTCAATATACCTGTTCTAAGCGCAAATCATTTGAAACTGCCCATCAATCGATCGTTTCCACTGAAAAGAAATCCAGAGACCTCAAGGACAATACTGAGTAGCTTCCACGAATAATGAGGGAGCTTTGCACAATGCGCCACCAGGAGCCATCTTTACTATACCTTGCTAGGAATCAAGGCGGTGATAGTCCGACTGTTTAATGTTCTATTAGCTCTTACATTCAACGCCTCACAGGCAAAGGAGGTACTCTACAGGTAGCGGTCGGTGACCCATTTTTTACGCACACAAAAGAAATTACCTCTTCAATAAGCAATGGCATGTTCTAAGAATGTAGCATATGTTGACAGACTAGCAGTCTGTAGTTCCGGAAAGCATCTGGCGATCATTGGGGACCAGATATCCATACCGTAATACTTATAAAATGGTACAGGGATAGAGGGCTCAGCGCTACCCCAGATAAATCTAAGCCCAGGCTAGAGCTAATTTTGTTCCCAGCCATTCTTAACGTGGGTTTGAAGCAGACCAATACAGAGCATCCCTAAGGCATAAGCTCTCTAATAAATAATTGTGTTCAAAATACTGTAAAACCCAACAAAGCACAGACAAAATGAAAAATAGACACAAATTAAAAAAATAAACTTAAAAAAAAAACGTTACCAGCCAGGCATTTCCATAAAGAGCCATTCTAGATCGTAAAATGCTAAAGCTCAATCTCAGTAGAGGTCGAATCGAGGAAAAAACTGTTGAAGTATCAGAATAGACAACATCTTTGGAGGCTTTAGCCCCAGACAAGATTATATCTATCTCTGAAATCAATTCCTCATATACATATGCAACGCTCGTGAATATGCTTCCATTCCGTATCTTCCACTAGGAAAGACAATTTTTTCAAGTGAGATTCTGTTGTAGAGAATTGAAATAAGGTACCTTTAGAATTAAACGAGACCGGGGACAACTGCAATCGCTTAGAAGTAGGTGGATAACGTTATGCGACGAGTCTCCTACTGAGCATGCAATATAAAACTTCTCATAGAATTCCGTATCACTATAGGATCATCCAAGTCAAGATCGATTACATACTGCTCGAAAACGTGATATCAGATCAAGATAAACTTTGGGTAGTCAATCAGTGGTACGAGGCCTGAGTTAAAAGTTTGACAGATTCTTCCATAATCTATGAAACGAAAAATGGAAAACTTTATGAATATACCATATGTCCCCAGTATTGCGTAATATGGACTAAAATTCTTATGACAGCGCAAAAAAGTTGAACAGGACAGGAAAAGAATAGATTACCATGGCAGGGACTAAAACTGATCGCATCCAATTTATCTGAACACTGTGGAGACGATGAAGAAGTGTTATGATCAGCACACTCATATAATAACTCTGTAACGGCTTATCCCAAAGAAGAAGCACAAGTAAATAGCGAAGCTCGAGCAAGAACAATTTAATGAGATTTACACCTGTCCCCAGATGGACTGTGAAACCGCCAAACATTTCAAAAAGGCAGGCAGGGGTAACATAACACAACTACGTGGTCTAAGCTTTTGCCGTACTCTTTGAGCTGGATTTGTTAGAGCCTTCACAAAATTACTTGGATAACAAAGGGTCCGATACATACCTTTTTGGGAATGGTGAACTATTGTTGAATTGACGTTTGGTATAGTCAGATCATGGTGGATTTGTGAGACGCATCGGGTATTGGATTGTAATGCTGAACCCCACAGTTGTATTCCATAGTAAACTGGGTCCTGAAAGGAAAATGCCGATGATAACATTAATTCAGCAAATCAGAGGTAACACCCGAGCACTGCAATCAGTTCAAATACCACACGGGTAACTCCAACTTATAATGATAAATTGGCTATTCTCCAAGTCAAAAACAGCAGCTATATGCTAACGCTAATGTGATGTTATGTCTGGCTTCAGAATAAAAAGAGCCAGAGTAAACAGAACAAAATTCTATTAGCCCAACACAACGTTAAGCTTCATGCGTGCATAACATAAACCTGTTGCACTCGCAACTGTGGACAGCATAGTATATTATGTCCAATTAATTTGCTTAATTTCAGATGAATGGAAAACTTTAAAATTAAAATTAAAAAAAAAAGTTATGAAATTTGTTCCAAAAATAAAGGAAATGCTATTTATATTTATTTACAAATAATCACTATAACATCAGTGAATTTTAGCGCATTTCCGCGCAATCCGGAAGTCATATTTTATGCCACATTTAAAAATCAAAGTGGCAATCGGTGCGGCCACACGCAAAGGCCAACTAAAATGTTTTCACCAAGCGTCTAGTGCATATTGTTTTTGGGCATATTTTTGTAACCCTTCGACCTAGTGAAGTGAGAGCTATATCGTTTTTAGCAGCAGCACCGCAGAACTCGATCTTCCATGTTCGTCCGCACGTTATCAGAATCAGAACCACCAGCACTTAATGGAGTAATCGTGGATCTAATTTGGAAGATGCTTCCGATCCGTGGGCACCGAAACTAGACCAATTTTGCCAATATTTAGCGTTTCAATTCAAATTTGCACTTAACATGTAATCAGGTGGCTAAAGTTTATTGGGCAAGATGCTTTTTATATAATGCTTTATTATAAAGGAAATGGACGAGAATAGATTTCTTTCATAAGAAACACCAGTAAATCTATGAGGCCAAAATATAAAAGTGTATACCATAAGGCACAATAATCAATATTTCATTTATGTCTTTAAAAATTAAAATTTCAGTTGGCACTGATAACTTCAATTTGAGTGCTTAAAATAGGCAGTATTGGATAAATCTAAGAGGTAATCGAAATGGAGGTTTTATGCTAACACCAAGAAATGATCAGAGCGAGTTGAAGTTAGATCATTGCGTTAAAATTAATATAAGTCTTGTATAATTCAAAGCTAATTGTAATTGGATAATATTCAGGGGCTAGGGCTACAAGTTTCCGATAAAATATATTGATTTTATGCCAAATTTCTAACAAAAAGCAATATAAGCGACTGCAAATTTTACATCGATGTTCATACTGCTGATCCGCTTTAATGGACATGATTTCAGCGGTTTCGGGGAGAGCTTTAGCAAAGCCAGTTCATGAAAAGAAATAAGTTTATCCAGCAGATGTCGCTAATACGTATTTCCTCTCTGACTGAGGATATGATGAATTTATGAAAAATTTGAAATGTATAATTATAATGTTGCCACCGATTGTTGAAATTACTAATTTGGTAATGCTGAAAAGTTCTCATATTTGTGTAATACATACGAAATCGTTCTATAGTTTTGAGTACTTTCCATCGATTTTTTACCAGTTAATTTGTTGCTAATTACTGCAATTTGTCTTTGCAGAATTGTTTTGACATTGTCATATTTTTTATGGATACCTGCCATTGATGTTTTAACCTCGATGTTATTCGAATGAGCCCCATGACCAGTTTATTGATCTGAAGTAACCGAAATTTCGTATTGCTCAAATTGATTTGATGTATTCTTGAAATTCTTGAATTTCAGTTAAGGCGGACAATAAGTTGAGTTACCTTTCATATCTATATAGAATTTTACGACACACTTTTAGTTGGAAGTTTCCTAATACTTACTTGTAATATGACTTTGGAAAGTCGTTGTAATTGTGCCATATTTGCCAAATCCCTCAAAAATATCGCACATCTTCCATAGATCTTTTACCGTTGATTTTATACTATTGATATTGCAGCATAGTTTTAAACTGGGAGCTTTTTAAATTTTTTTGTGGAGAATTTCCTTGGCAAAATCCACTAAAATTCTATCAAAATCGGTTGATGCCTCCGGATACCTTGCATGAAGTTAAGTTTCCAGAACTTTCTGAAAAGCTCTTTTTTGCAACTTCTTTTTATTTAAAGTTCTAAATGCGTGTTTGTGTTAGATAACAAATTTTTTTGAAGTCTCTCAGCATAAGTGTAATTGGTCAATATCCGTCTAAGACCAAACCATAGCACAATCTATCGAGGGTTGACAAAATCTTGAACAGTTATTGAGTCTTTTGCAGCAAGAATTTGGTAGTTTGTTTTAAGATAAATAAGAGCTTTACATTAACGTTTCGAATATGGACCGCGTTGGTTCAAATTCACCTTCTATACAAAGCCAGTCAACTAAACCTGAATAATATCATAAATACTGGTAGATAAATGATTGTACTCATGGCGAATGAAACACTGGTTACATTCAATTCGTATGGAATGCGATTGGATAGTTGAGATTTATACTTTATTGCAACCTAAATAGTTTTTCATGCCAGTTGGGGCGACATCAAAAATCATAGTCGACCTACTAGAGACCTTCAATGATCTAGGTGATCACGCACCGTGCGAATTCCGGGAGCGACCAAACCCGCGCAAAAATGAATCGACTGAAAATCATTACGAAAACAGATAAAATTGTCACGGGATATGTGAGTTTTGCAAAAATCCGTGTCCCGCATTTACAAAAATGATTATGGAGTTAGCGCGTTCTAGGAACAAACTGGCCGTCGGTTCATATACCGAATTAATGAAAAACACAAGCGAAAATTAAAAGCGTTCCGCAGTCGGTACGCGAAAAACGCCCACAGACAAATTCTTCACCGTAAAAGAATCGTTAATTAAAAAGACCGATTCCAATTTATATGACTGTTGAAAGAAGCCCCATCTGTAATGGACAGAATTATAATAGCCTTACGAACCCCATTTTTGCGAGAAAGGTGCGAAAACATCGGCTAAAATGTATCAATCAACACTTTGGAATCCATACTTAAGCCTCTCAATCATTCAATATTCGCCACAAGCCAGCAAGACTCTGTTCAAGATCACTTGGCAAAAACGACTCAACTGTTGCTCAATAACAAGGTTCTGGCTAGCAGGTAGTCCAGAACTCAACCCATTGCAATACATGAGTCGTTGAAGCGAGGCCCTTATCCCTGATGTGGAAAATATTCTAACGCATGAAGTGTGTCTTGCGAGCGATGAGTGGCCAGATCATCTGGGGTCCTGCTTGAAATGGAAATGGGAATCAGTTGTAATCAGTAGTTCTAAGAGTTATGTCAATGGAGTAACTCAACAAAATCAACAAATTATTTTTGATGACTACTTATGATTCGTTTATTTGTATTTATGACCTGGCTAGGAATGTATTTTCTTTGAATGAAGTAAAATATATTGAGAGATTTAGTATAACCAAAAACTTGACCTGGGTTATAAAATTATTTTTCTGATTTTTTTTTTTAACATGTTGAATTATTATATTTGAACTTAATGTATAAATGTGGGAATGAAAAGAGTATAATGGCTTCTGGCCATTGTCTGAATGTGAAGCTTTTCCCAAAAATCCCACGATTATGCACAGTTACGATAATATTTTGGAGTGCCTAATGTAGGCTACATAATGCAATGATTTACGCTTCTTTGCGTGCGATCGTGTGTCAGTGCGCCAATAAGCTTTTGCTCTAGAGCGCAGGCGCCAGTGCGGCGCGCAATAAACCAATTACGCCGAAATGACACAATTTTTGCTGAACTTTATTGTTTGCGTTTGGCACAACATTAACTGAATTGGCATAAATTTATGATTGGCATTGTTGCAGGTCGCCATGTGTGTTGTCCTCACTATATGTATATATATATGTGTGTGGGTGTGCTTACCGGAAGCACCATTTGCATATTCACAGTTTATAAATTTCAGGCATCCGGTGGTGGCCAAAGCAATCAAACTGTGGTGTTGCCGCGATGACAAGTGCAGGCAAGCAACAATCGCCACAATGCAGCCGGCTTAGCTAAGCGTGTGTTATGCAACAACAAAAACAACAACACTACAGTATATTAAAGCACGTGAGTAGTTCCGCAAACTCACTCATAGAGCAGGCAAAATTTCAATTTATTGTGCCATAAAATAATAATATAAATTTTTTTGCCTGTGCCTATGCCCTGACACGTTAGCAGCATGTTAATTAATTTTGTACTTGTTGCATGTGTCCTTGTTGTTGTTGCAAATGATAGTATGTCATATTTGCTTTAAAATATTTTGTATTCCTATGTTTGCCGCAGTGCAACCAAGTGTCGCGCGCCCGCGCCATAGCGTTCCACTGGGCCTGCACTGCATGTTTTAATTTTTGTGTATTTCTGTGCAGGTGTATGCCTGTGTGTGTGTGTGTGTGTGTGTGTGTGTTTGTGTGTGTGCTGCCTTTGACGTGCTTGCATGCTGCTATGCAAATCGCTTTAATCAATCGACTATGAACGCTCACGCTGCAACAATTGGAGCAGCACGTTGACTTACTCAGAGACCGCTAGCTGCATGACTTCGCTTTGCATTTTTTTTTTTTTTGCTCAAACTAGNTTTTTTGCTCAACATAGATTTAATATTTGTTTTTAATGTTAAAAATTAAAGAACAAAATTCAAGTATTTATTAATTTTGTTACTATTTTTAAATATTTACCATTTATTAATTTTTTTACAGGATGCCAATAAATGACTGGCAAAGAGTACATTTGTTGTGACGGTACGTTTTTAATACCCAGAACGAGTGATCGGAGACCTATGCAAATGTATATCAATAAGTGCAGCATCCCCAAAGGAATTGATTGAGGCATGTTTTTCTTCCGTCCGTCAGTAAGCATGAATTAGAAAAAAGGATTGAGCCAGACTCTCGGAATTTGGCGCGCAATTTCTAGGGTAAAATTTTTAGAACAAAATTTGAATTTGGTTACGATCCGCTCAAAATTTCGGGTACCTTCAGTATACCTCTTCCATCAAAATTGGATCCATAACTGTACTGGAACCGTAAGAGTTGGTATATTGCAATGCAATTTCGTTCTTAGGTGGATATGCATAACACCTAAATGTGTTTCAGAAATGGTCATGATTGAATAAAAATCAGAGGTTCGTCAGCGACACCTATGTGGGCCTAATAGAGGATTCAGTGCAGAGTTACTTACAGTTATAATTTAAACTTTATAAAATTTGAATGTTGAGTGAACATAAATATATTCAACAAGTGTACCAAAATTGAGATAGATTGTATAAAAATCATAGATACTTCCGATTCTCTGTGGACCGAAAATAGATCTTTGACTGGGAAAATTAATCAACCACAATTTTATTAATAAGTTGTCCTAATTATGATCAATGCGTGCAACATAATTGGACATGATTAGATGAACATCAAAGGTTCTTCCACTACAACTTTGTGGTCCACAACGAGGGTTTAAGTAAAATCAACCCACAGTTATAATTTAACTTTCATTAAACTTCTGAACTGAGTGACCATATATATAGTCATTAAATATACCAAAAATGAACAAAATTAGTTGAAATTCAGAGATACCTCTAGTACACTTAAATTTTCTGAAAAATTCATCAAATTCAACGAAATTAGAATTAGAATTGAGCTGTTATAATTATGATCAATGCTTGTACCAACTATGAGCAAGATTCGATGAAAATCATAGGTACTCTCAGTACAAGTATGTGGTTCGAAAGGGTTCACATTATTATGAGCAATGTGTGTACCTAAAACGCACATGATTTGATGAAACTCAGAGATACCTCGAATACACCGAAAAGACAGAGGTCTCTTTGCAAATTTGAACAGAAAAATAAATATTTTGGGAACGAGTTGTATTTCAATATCGGCCTTAGCTGACTGTAACTTTCTTAGTCGTTTTTATTAACGTTATTTTTGTTTTTAATAATTTAGTATTTTTTAATAATTTAGTATTTTTAATTTAATTTCTAATTTCTTTATTAAAAAAAAATTTTTTTTAAAGATTTATTTTTAAAAAGATTTTTAGGAATTTTAAATATTTGGACATTTCTTTTAATGCCTTCTTTTTTAAATTTCATACAGGTTTTCAAAACTTATTAATTTTTGAATTTACTATTTAAGAAAATATATTTATTTATCGTTTTTACTCACTTTATTTATTGGTTGGTTAGAGAGCCTTCCATTGCAGCATCATTTGGACCTCAGTATCATTTTTGAATTCTGTTTCTTTTTGTTTGTTAACAATTTGACCTATTTTTAATTTTAATTATTTAATGTTTATCTTTTTTCTTTTAAAATTTTTGTTTTTGCAATTTTCAATATTTATATATATTATACTTTTTTGTACCCCTCTTTTAATTTTTTATTTAACATTAGACGTTACATCAAACCTTGACGAGTATTTACATGTTTATTTATGGATATTTCTTTAACATTTCATTAAATTTTATTTAACTAAATTTAATTTTTTTTTAAACTACCTTCTTATTCGACTTTGATTTAAATATATTTCTAATAATTTTCTAAATTTACTTATTGTTTTTTAATTATTCTATTTGCTTAATGTGATTTTACAATCTGGTGCAAATATTTGCCTCAGCAATCGTTAGGCGCCATTTTCACAATGATTTGCAGCTTGGCGCCAATTGCGGATTCCCAACGTTTAAAAACTCTCCGCTCCGATGGAGATGTTGGTGCCTCATCCATAAGAGCCATATGAAGTAGTCAATGTTGCCTCTTTTGTAGCTACTTGTTAACTATGTCAATATTGTCGTGGATTTCATACAACCCACTGGATATGTCATTCGCCATCTTCGCAGGAAGAGCCACATATCTCTCGTTGAGTTATTCTCTCGAAAACATTCAGTGCATGCTCATCAGATTTTGTAAGCGTCCAACTTCAGCAACGCATAGAGTGACTTGTATGTTCTGCATTTCGTTTTCGTGCCTAGGTAGACAAAATACTTAACCAATTCGAACTTGAAGTTTTCCATTTCAACAGATTCTACTTGGATAGAACCCTTGCAAGTTTTCCATTTCAACAGATTCTACTTGGATAGAACCCTTGCACGTGGACTCAAAGTACTATGTCTTGTTCTCGTTAATTGCTAGACCAACATTGTATGCTTCTTCAATAAATTTGGAGAACGCGGCGATAACTTCACGTTTATTTCGGCCAATGGTGTTTACATCATTAACCTATTCGAGAGCCAATCACTCTCTTGTGGAAGATTCTGCCAGTGCCAGGTTTAAACACGCTGCACTCATAATTTTTGCCATCAATAAATTGAAGAAGTCATAGGATAAGGAATCACTTTGTCTGAAACCCCGTTGGGCGTCTAAGCCTCCGTCAGATGGGCACCAGCCTTCACTGCGCATTCGGCGTTTTTAAGTGTCAACATAATAATTTAAATATTTATGCTCCTCTTTCATGTTCTATTCTATATTTAAATCTTTATTTTTTTTTTGAATATTTTAAGGGTATTTTTAATTTTTATTTTTAATTTTTCTTTTCCTAATTTAATTTGTAACTTTTTTTAAATATTTGTTAATTTTTTCGATAAATTCATTCATTTTCATTTTGTTCGTTGGTGCTGAATCGTCAGGCTTAAGAAAAATCACGTACTTTAATGATTTCTAACTGCGTTCTTGATTATCATCATCACTTGGTTTTCACATGCTCTGTGTATTTAATCGGTTGTTGCTGGTACATTGCTGCATGCTGCGATGGGTCACATGCGGCACAACTTTAATGGCAACTAGCGTCTCGTCTAACAAGCGTGTGTGTGTGTATACTGTGGTGGTTGGTATAAATTAGGGAGCACACGCGTGTATTGAGAAGTACCGCAGTATGTACCGCACATTTAATGTCCGTCGTCGGCGTGGCATGCCACCCAGCTTTTTCTTTAACACTGTCTGTGATGTTGACATGCAAGTCTTTGGCGATGCTTTTAAAAATTTTTTTTGACATTGTAATCTGAGGTATTCAATTCTCTTCTAGTCAACTCTGAAATTTTCAAAAAATTTTGAAGTCTTTTTAGCCTGGCCCGGCGCTATTTGCATTCAGTGTCGGACGACGTGGCGTATGAGTGCTACTATCATAGCAGAAGCTTCTTTAAAAGGTTCAAGCTATTGACATTCGTTGTAATTGTTTAACCGCTCAATGTTGAGACATAAGTAGATTCTTTCCATTTGATCTGGTGGAGTTCCACAAAATGTGCCTGTGTTCTTCTAAGCTACACTACTGTGATCGGATGTTTTGTGGTCATGATTCCACGCACGCAATCGGATGCTGCTGCGCAATAGATAAAAGATAAAGATAGCTTAGCTACAGGATGCCTGTTGTTAATGAATGACTTGCGGCCAGCAGAATTTATGATGAATCCATCAATATATACCTGATTTGTAACAATGCTCCCACAACGCTACCAAAGATGCCTTCCATGAGAGAATTAGGAGTCTCTCTGAGAAATACTTATTAACCGACCTAATGTCAGTATTGCCTAAATTTGCTGCAAGGTTTTAATATATGGTCATGTCTTGTATTGAAATTGTTGTTGGCTTAAGGAAGGCATTTACCTGCGCACAAGGCACGCCCGGATACAAAGCGACGATGGCCGATTCTGTGTGTACAGTTTGCCACCACGTAGATCGGGTGTAGCTCCTATCCATTCTCCAACTTGTTTTGTCACTAAATCTAATCCGTTTTAGCCCAAGTTGGCTCTTCAGCAATAATCAGTCAAACATATTGAAAATCAGACCGTATGAGTTTAGAAACGTACCACATACAGTTCGATTACATGTTTGGGGTTACTGGTGTGGCCGTGTGCTAGACTACCTCAGGTCTGGGTCGCCTTCCCATGTATGTGCTTGGATACCTCGTAGAAATATTTTCCTTCTTTTAGTTGGAACAACTCACACAGTTCCTGGTCCTAACACCAAACTTGTTCTTTGAGGGAACTTGGATAAAACCTATACGCTTGTGTGGTTCCATAC
>JXOS01043283.1:0-15483 GCA_001015075.1 Cirrula hians
TTTTTTTTTTTTCAATTTAAACATTTATGTATAAGTGCCTACCACAACTTTAAAAAAATTACCCAATCTACGGGATATTTGAATACAAGAATAGTTACAGATTTTGAATTAACTGAGCTTAGATTGGGTTTGCAACCATAGAATTTTTTCATTATAGAATTATATATTATTAGAATAATTGTTTTGATTTTTAATCATGTCGGATACTTAATTATCACTTATCACATACTTACTTAGTGTACAGGTGATTTTCTCCATCATTAAATTGAAAAAGGCACAGGATAGGAAATCGCCTTGTTCCGTCAGGGCAGCATCAACCTTCAAAACGCATTGGACTTTTTAAGTGTAATTTCCGCAAGTCTTATTAATTTATCAGGGTTGCCAAACTAAGACACGATGTCGTATTGGTGATCCCTGTGTGGAGAGTCAAAACCGGCTTTAAATTCGACAGAAAGGTGGTTTGCCGCGATTCTCCTGGTTCGTCTGCAAGATGTAGCGCAATGTGAAGATCTTGTCGAGGGTAAATTTACAAGGTCTGAGGCCACACTCGTAAGATTCAATCAGTTTGTTCACAAACGGATTCAGTATTTCATATAGCACACTGGATAGGATCTTGTACGCGATGTTTAAGAGGTAATTGCTCGGTTTTCTTTCTTGTGACCAAATTTTGCAGAGAAGATTGTGTATGTAGCTTTGAAAGTTCTTCTGGAAGGTCATCATATCCGGCAACCTTATTAAACTTTATCCGTCGAATGACAATGGCCACTTCTTCTCGATGAAGTTGTGACACCGGTATATTATTTGGAATGATTGAATTTTGAGCATCATCGCCGTTAAGGATATTATTGAAATGTGCCCTCCATAGGCTTAGTAAGCTATTGGCATCAGTTATAAGGAAGAACCGCCGGTCTTGAAACCTTCACTCATATTCATCTTTTCGATTAATTTTCGAGCCTAATTTCTAGTGCCATGCATTTCGATTTCATCGCACTGCCCTTTTACGAACTCGTGCTCTTTGCGTCTGAATAGTCACTTCTTATTTCACATATAAATACTAAGATGATAAAATCAGTTCCTGCTCTTAAAAATAATTGCAATTACAATATTTAAGAAATGCAAAACGTTTCCTAATGCATTGATTAATCACTGATGCATATTATAAATTCGGTTGCCACCGGCTTCTTCTTTTGTTATGAAAGGAAACCAACCGTCAAACCAAAAGTAGTACTATTGTATTTAACTGAAAAAAACGCTTGAAAATAAAAATTTTGATAAAAATGAAGGAGGGAGTCCAGATAATTAAAAAATGCTAAGATTACAGAAATTTTATTTTTAAAGTAACATGAATTTAAATTGGATAAGGAAATTTCGAAAGCTTAATTGAATGTATTTAATAATTAATTGTTTTGTAAAATATTTTTACAATAATTTTCTAACGGTGTCTTGGTTTGGAAAAAGGGAAAGTACTTTAACGGAATTTAAATCTGAAAAATCATAGTTATTCTATATAGTTTTTCTACATAGTTGGAAATAAAAGCCAACGTTGCTACTAAACTTTCTAGCCCAGATAATCAATTTGGCAAGTTTAAAATGGTTTTGGTGATACCTTATATCAATGAAAGATAGTGCCCGGAGACTTAATAAAATTCGTACTTATACGATTTTCAGTACCTACCGAACCAGCGAAACCCTGTTTATCTTTGTACTTTGTATAACCATTCGTCGTTAGAAATCTGAGAAGAGAAGGAAAGTGAAAGTTTGAATTCGGTATCAGTTTGGTACTTATTTAGTAAACATCAATATTGGTTTACTAAATAGGCTTCAAAATTGAAGACAAGTCTAGTAAAATTTAATTATTAAGAAAATATTGATTAAAATAATCACTGAAGCCTTCCATATAGTTAATCTATGTGAACACCGAATGTAAGTTTAAGGTACTATGTCGAATCAGGCACAAATATTAATAAAGAGTAATAGACTAAATGATGCAGCATAGAGAAAATATGAATATTTCACCTATTTATATATTTACTAATATAAAATTAACGAATAAATATAAATAAAAACTTTTATTGAATGAATGTTACTGCCTATTCCACAAGGTCATTAAGGAAAGCGTGATCACTACTAAAAGTAATGAACATTTATAGTTGCTAAATACTTTTAATAATAAAAGTGCTTTTAGTAGCATAGAGGAGAAAGGATAGGTGAGATGTGGGTGAAGGTTATAGTAGAAAACTAAGTAAAGGAACGCAGAAGATATATGAAATTGAATATATTCCATGTGCAGTTAAAGTTATTTCATTCACTCATATTAACTATTACGGTAGCTTGCTTCAAATAAATTTCAAAATTTTTCAAACGAGATTAGAGTTTCGGCATCAAACCCGGTAGAGTGTATTTTTTTCTAGATATTAGTAAATGTTGGTGTTCTCAATCGTCCCTTCTTCTTTTTATTCACTATTTATTTTCTATTCACAATTTTTGCTTGAGAATTACACCGTTACAATTAAATTTTTCACGTGATTTCTGAAACAGAATCTCAATTTTCATGCAACACAATTAAAGCTAGATAATCAGCTCAGATCAAGACTGAGATTAGTATGTAAGAAGTATGTCATGAATAAAAATAATAAGTTCCAAGCATATTTTGCTTTCGTCAATTAATTTTGTTAACCTAGCCAAAAAACCAGATCAAGTTTGTGAACGGGTATAGACAGTCCTTTACTTTAGGTAATTCCANGAAGTTTGAGAACGGGTATAGACAGTCCATTACTTTAGGTAATTACAAGGGCAATGAAATTATTATGCAAATAAAAGNCAAGTTTGTGAACGGGTATAGACAGTCCTTTACTTTAGGTAATTCCAAGGGCAATGAAATTATTATGCAAATAAAAGTCACTGTTATTCTGCATTGTTTTGACATTATCATAATATTCTCTAAAAGAAGCAAATTCGGTGAATAACTACAGGTACCTCGCAGAGATAGTTTACTCCAAATATTAATGAAACACCACAAACGTCATATGTTTCTTCGCATGTTACTCAATTTTAATAGTACGGCGTTTTTTGTTTATTGGGAATTGATTCTAAACTTTAAGGAAATTCTATCCATAATATCGGGTACCGTCCATAGTCTTAACCACCAGAGTTTAAAAATAAGTGATCTAATTGATTTTAATTTCATTAAGAATTAGAATCTCTTTTAATGATTCTATTACGTTTTTCCTTAGCCCGTGAAAATTTATAAAATCGAACAACAATCCTCTCATATATTTCGGATCCCTTTAGCGCAACTCGAAACCCGGAATCGTGAAAAACATACGTTTTTTAAATTAAGAAATAAAGTTCTGTCCCAAAATTTCTGGGATGTTCTGGAGCCGATTTAAAAAACTTTATATAATGAATTTTCAATATATTATTTTGTCGGATATTCTAATTATACGTTAAGGTAAGCTAAATGTGGAAAAGAAAGAATATAAATTAAACCATTGAAAATTTAAAAAGAATTATAAAAATTTGGTATATTAACGTTAAGTGCTTCAATTTTAAAAGAAACATAACGGACTTTGAATTATATTAACCAATTTTTATTAATTTATTTCAGAGACCGTGCGTTTTTTATGAACCGAATTACAGGGCCGATCCAGCGCTTTTTTGAAGGTTTCANACAGGGCCGAATTACAGGGCCGATCCAGCGCTTTTTTGAAGGTTTCACAAGTAACTCTTACATCTACTTAAAACCGAATTTCATTAAACAAAAAGTAAATCATGGCTCTTACGTAGATTTTGCTTTTTGGATCGATGAGTCGTTTTTAAATTAAAGTTTGTTTAAAAATTAAACGAAGTTTATAAATTAAACACGTTTTATTGATATTTTAAGCCTGAGTTTTTGTTTAAAAACGGTGTGGACTGTCTGCTGCTCATTAAACTACGATTTAANCAAAAACAGTGTGGACTGTCTGCTGCTCATTAAACTACGANTTCCTGACTTCGGACCAAATTTTAATTGCTTCTCAATTCAAATCTATATTTTTTTATTGATTTGAATAGTTTAATGTATATAGTTTGTTAATAATCAAAAATGGCGCAACGACGAAAAATACTTTCATGTCTGCGAGTTTATGCTGAAAGAATAGCAAAACAAATTGTTGATATAAACCATTTCTTATTTACTCGTCCCTTAAAAACAATTAATGCTTAAAAAAAAATTTAGTGTGAACATCTTGAAAACCTGTCAATCACTTTGATAAAGGTTCTATTTTATGGTTTGTATATTTTGCGACCGTGCTGTTCGTACTGCTCGCGTACCTTTCTTTTACTGTGTATTTCGAAGTTGTTTTTGTTTTATTTTTTCGTTTACGTGCATGTCTATTTTTTTCAAATGATATTAAGTATGGCTTAAATACATTTCAAATGCCTTGTGCGTTCTTGCGTTTTCTTCCTTCACACACTCTACGCTTTAATTTGTTATTTTCCCACCCCCATTACATATTTGCAAATGTTCCACTTATGGATGTATTTCAAAATACAAAACGCATTGTAAAATGGCCGCATTTATAAAATTGGGTTGGCTACTCGGAATTTGGAATTTGTATGTGATTTAAAATGTCCATTCGGGTCAAAAAAACATATCCGAGCCAAACAATTCTTCCAGCCATATATGGTGAAAAATTGTTAAGTTGATAAGTGTCAGGAAAATCCATCGATGAAAGACCATTCACTAAATAATGAGCATTTCTTTAACGGGTTTCATTTACATGTCATTGTCAGCTTACCATCATATTAATAGAATTAAAAACATGCATTCAATTCATGTTGGAATGTCCATGAACACGATAAGNATTCAATTCATGTTGGAATGTCCATGAACACGATAAGTCGATACATTTTTGAGCAGGTCCTATGAATATTGGTGTCTAAATATTTATTGCGGAAAGACATACAAATTTGTTGAATACATATTTGCCCTTGATTTCACTGATATCAAATTCAATTTCAAGTGTTTTATTGCAACTAAATTTAAATCCGTGTTTTAGTATTTTTATGTCATTGCCATTTGATTTTGCAATTTAAGCTACACCGCTTAATATGAACGAGTGCTTCCCATATACTTCAAATATCTTAACCCACAAAAAATCTATATATATCTCTGTGATTCGTTTTCCATAATAAAATCTGAACAATATGTGTCCAACACATCCAACATATCCTATANTAATAAAATCTGAACGATATGTGTCCAACACATCCAACATATCCTATAAACATTTAGATTACATAATTTTATTTGGTTGTTAATAATGTAATAGTGTTTCGGAAAATAAGGGAACTTCTTTTGAAATTGATGGTACCTTCATCTTCATAGACTGTTTAACCCCGAAATGAGATTCAGCTCCGTGTTTTATTTGGAAGTATCTAAAAATGCAGTTACTTGTTATTTAACATTTTCCCGTGGATTAACAAAATAAATTATCATTGTGTGGATACTAAATGTTTAAGATACAAAAGATTGTAATAAGTTTTTATATTTTTCGCTTTATTGCTGACTTCGGCATTTTATATCAAATTGGCCAATTTCTGATATGTTCAGAGTGCAAATATAATTTTGAAAAACCTATCCCCGCCCGTCTTATGATTTATCCATCTATCCACCAGTCATAACTATTTAAAGAGAATGCGTTGAGATCAGTTTGCCAAACTTCGTATCTAGTCATAATGGAAACATTTTTGATCTAATTTCGAACTTTGTTCCAATGCAAACAATACTTTGGTTATCTCTTGTATATCTATATGGTTGGTAATTCGGTTGACAATACCCCATTAATATGATAAAATGGGCGAGCAAATAAATAGTTCATAGGTACCCCAAGTACATGTGAAGAACATGAATCAGTTTTTTCCAATTAAAGCACTAAAATCACTATTCTTCTATAAAAAATTGGATTTAAAACGGCACTAGTATAACTGATTTGAGTGTGTAAAAAGGTTGGATCTGATAATTCTTAGATAACTAAACTTTTTTGATTTGAAATTGATATAAGCTATTTGTTTTGAGAAGAATTTGATGAATTCATTTTTAGGGGTACTTCCAGTACAAATGTAATGTAAAAATTGGTTGTTTTATGCCAAATTCTCTATTAAAACCGGTATACGACAATGAAATGTTCAAAATTAAGATGATAATAGATATGCAGGGATACCCCACCACATAAATTTCGATAAAACCCCAGAATTAACAACGAGAGTCGATGATATATTTGAAAGCGAGATTATATCAAAAAATCCAAATGCCATTATAAATTTGTTATGAATATAACGTGATATAGTGATTAAGAGTAGAATAAAATTAAGTGGATCACTTTCATTCTAATAGATCCGCACATACTTTCAGGTGATATGAAGCAGATGGTATTAATAAAATAAATCATCTAGAATTATAAAACATTTATCGATTATTAACAATGAATGGCCGATGTGTATTTATTAGTTGATTTTGAAGGACTATTGCGTCTATCTGGTTTCTCTGGATAATGGGTTTCCAAGAGTGATCGAGTAATTTGTAGTCTAATCATCCTATATTACCTAATCTTTCTACCAAATTCGGTTATACTCTTTGATAAGATAAGCTTTTGGCTTAACTTCTTTGACACCTTGTTATAATATCTGTCATAATTTTCAACGGCTTTTGTTTATTTTTTTAAGTAAGTTTTTTTTCATTTTCTTAAATATGACTATATATTACTAAAATTCCTTTTTATTTTAATTTTATTATTGTTATTTTATTTTTATTCTTTTATAACTATTCATATTATTGAATACTATACATCTTTTGGTATATTATTCATATTATTATTTGTCCATTAAAAATTAATAATTTTAAGTATGTTTGAGTCATCCGAAAAACAATTATTTCGCGTTACTAATACTCAAAAAATTTTAAATAAGCAGTATTCTTTGATTCATATTCATTTGACTTGTGTTTATTTATTCGGATTAAAACGATTTTTGTCAAGTCTATTCAAGCTTTAACCTACTTATTAAAATAAAATTTAACTTAAACTAAAATATCACAAAGAGAAAAGCAAATGAAGAAATGTCAAAAAAAGACATGCAATGAAGCAAAGACTTATATGACAGCTTGGAGTGTGGGGTTCTTATAAGGGTAACAATAAGCACATATTATAAGTTAGAGGATTTGCTGTGTCTGTCAGAAATTTTGTGGCACATTGCATTAGGGAAAAATAATAATGGCGCATATGTTGTACGTGTAAGATTGTATAACTTTAATTTACGAAGTCTTAAATTTTTTCCACTTACAAACCAAGTAAAGGTTGATATTTTCTACAATTATACCATTACCAGCGGCATTTCTATTATACATTTGAAACAGAGCAATAATAGCCGTCTCTAAATAAGATGCATCTAAAATTTTGAACGGACCATACAATATGCTATACGCAATGGTTTTAAATGAAATACTGTTGAGCTATTTGATTAATGATTGACTGTCAATTATTTTTGATGACGCCAAGAATTTATTTTTGCGCAGAAATACTAGCATATTAGTGATTTGATTAACAAATAAGCAGTTATATTTACATAAAATATATTATACGTCAACGTTATTTAAGATTACTTCACATATAGAGGTTTCAATATAATTTTAGCGGCTTAACTAACATCCTACCATTCTTCATTAAAAATCGCTAAATCAATTTAAACGATTTTTAATAAACCAAAATCACAACACAAAATACATCAGAGTTTGGATAATGCGTCTAATGGTTACAAATTATACTCTGCAGGCATGCATTCAAAAAGGTTTTACCTTTTACATACATAGTAAGCGAACAGCCAACCACAGCAGTCGTCCAACTAAACAATGCACATACAAAACAGGGATATGCCAATTTAATGAATGGCTCCACATTAATTATTTCTGATGTAGTTAACAGGAGTAGAGTTTGTGACGATACCGCTGTGTGATGAAACTTGATTGATTTCCAAGACCACACTTGTTGTTTATTGTGGCGATAATTACATATACAAAGACTTTTCAAGTGTTGAGTTGGCCTTGCAGTTGTTGTTGTTGTTGACATATAAAATATATATTGAGCTCTTGTTATTGCTCACACATTTAATGATAATTTCAAATGCCAATTTATTATAAGTGTGCAGCATTACAGTTTTGCTACATAACTATACAAATTAGTTATTTATTAGTTATTTTCGAATCTGTAAATATGATAAAGGTTAACATTCTAAATGCTTAAAAGATTTACCCACATCATGTTTTTTTTTTTTTGTTACAGATCATTCTGATGCGCTTTTGGTAATTTCTCATTCAAAATATTTGAATCATCCAAGGGACGTTGCTTTATAATACGTGTTTAACACAGTAATTTGGGATTTAGCCAAGCTCATTTGCTCAACTCTCGATATTGCAGTAACAGATATAATAAAAAGTTATTGCATAGATTGTGCGGTTTTTACCAAAAGCCCGATCTGTAGAATATTCTGAGTACCTCAAAGCACTTGTTTCTAGGCATTATAAGAACAAAATTAGTGGGCACAAGGATAATAGTTTTGAATGCGTTTGGACTTATCTGAAATCCTTGTGTTTTGATATATCATATCCAAGTGTATTAAAATTATAAAAGTTTAGACTTATAAGGAGGACAATATACGATTTAACTATTATAGTTGGAAAATTATTAGTTTTTTGACGGACTATTGCACTTTCTAATGAAAATGTGTTTCAGTCTCACTTTTATACACAAACATGACGGTACGTTTGTAACACCTAGAACGAGTGATCGGAGACATATCAAAATATAAACCGATATTTTTAGTATCATCACAGGAATTGATCTAGTCATGTCGGTCCGTCCGTAAGCAAAAACTAGAAAGCACAACTTGGGAAAGTTTAACGAAATTCAGTACACACATATCTCTTTGGGGAAGGAATTCATAAATTGAAATAGTTGAAACAAGTGAATTGATCTTCAGGCAGACTATACTGAATGATACAGTATATTTCAAAGAAAACTTTTTTTTTCTTATCGAAGCACAAAACTTGTGCCTTGTTGTCATGAAATACACCGGAAAATTAAATTTCATCAATATAGTTTAAAAATGCATATATTTATCAAGATCCATTTTGTTTTTTAAACACGTCATCAATAAAATTCGCTAAGTGTATGTTAGTTTTGGCCATACTAACACCAACCAAAATATATACCGATGTGATCAGCATCACCACAGAATTCGATAAAGCGATGTCGGTCATGAACGCAAAATGTACGCAACTGGCGCTAATGGGTAATGCTTCGGGATGTCAATCGCCTGTACCAGATTGTAAAAACCATTTACATAAATCCTTGATGTATATACCACAATTACCAAAAAAAAAAATTTAAAAAAAAAACATTAAACGAAAAATCGCAGCTCTTTTTTCCTTCGAAGAGTTGTGTTTCTGAACCATATTGTCAGGAACAAATTCTTTTATGGGTAACATAATTTATCTCTTAAATTACCCTCTTAAATTATAAATAAAATGATTATCGCAATCAACCATTTGATGGAGCTCGTTTTTGTCACATGTAATAGTTTGTATTACCTGGGCGAGTGTCGCAAAAATAAATATTTATGAACATATAAAACAATTTTATAGTTATAATATTTGAACTGTACATATTTACAATTTGGTTGATAATACAAATGGACTACAATTAAATGATAGTTATAGTTGTTTTACTTTAAAAAAATCTTATTCAGTTATTTGTGGAAATATTCTTTTTAATTGTTTTTGGAATTAGCAATTAGGTAGACAAAAGTACTTGCAAATCAAAAGCGGTGCGACCCTTTGCAAAAAGACTCTCCATGCATACAATGTGGAATTAAAATGTAAATAGCTATGCATGCTGTTTTAATCCTTTCATGTTTCACGTTGAGTTTCTCCAGTTACTTTGTGGGCGTTGCCGGAACAAAATTATGTTCTTGCAATGTACGCAAAACAGTGATCATGTAAAATTCAAAACAGTAGACCGCTTAATTGCTTCTTTAAATTAAATACAATGGAAAAAGGACAAATTTTTCACATACCACTGAGTTGAAAACAGAAAAAAGGAGTTTAGAACGAATTTTAAACTTTTTAGAATTAATCATAGTAAAATAGAATGACTTTTGATTTTCCATACAATTCCCTTGCATAAACAAAATTATAAGTTTTCCGCATCCAATGTGCAATGAAACTCTTTTGAGTTCAACGTGAAAGGAGTACCTCGATGCGGTACAAATTTGTTTAGTTTATTATACACGTCGCAAATGAAACTGGCAACATGTATATTATTTTTGGTCGCAAGTTTGTTAAACCAAGAACTAGTGATGGAACCACATCAAAACTGGGGTCTTAAGTCTGCTGCAGCCATTTGAGTTGATATTTGTTGATATAATTTGGTAATAAGAAGGATAATCTTAACATCTAAACGTAATCCAAAAATGGGTGTGATTGAATAAGAATCAGATGTATCTCCAAAACACCAATTATCTAAAATCATCAATTAAATTCAACTTTATTTAGTGGACAAAAATATGACCAATATGTAAACCCAAAATGACTATTAATCCATAAGTCTCAGAGATAACTCCATTACGCCGATATGGTTCTAATAACAAATTTTTATCAGCAAACATTAATCAAATTTATCTCAATTTAATTATTAAATGAAAAGAGATATGATCAATGTGTCTATCAAATATGGTTATGATTGTACGAAAACAAGAGGTACCTCCAGTACACCTCCTATAAACGAAGGTGATCCTAAAAAGGGTTTTAAAGAAATTTACCAAGAAATTTGATTAATGAGCAATCGTAAATATGATTAATGTGTGTAACAAAAATAAGCTTGGTTGAATGAAAATGTAATGTTTCTCCGGTACACACTTTAGATCCAAGTTATTTTAATTAAAAAAAAAAAAATGTTTGTTTGATTTTAAGGAATGTGGAAATTACTCATATTGATAAAAATACAAAGCTTTTTCAAAGAAATAAATACGTTTTTCTTAATATTTTCAATTATTGGGATACTTTTGGACTTTCCACAAATCTGTTTTTTTTTGCTTTTGCTTAAAGAAATATTAATCATTAAGGGCTTTACTTTCCAAAGAACTTATAAGAAAAGATATATTGGAGAATCAATGTAAAATTTTAGAATTTATATTGAAGCATTTATTAATTCCTAATAGTTTGTCAAAATCGATGACTTAACACGCATAGGTAAATTTCCGATGAGACAACTGAGACTTCGCTTATTAAGTTAAATTTTGGGGTGAAATGCCTATGAGAGGTACCCCAAAACATTGGATTGATTACAATAAAATGTTAGAATATTATGGCAGTTTTTTTTAAGAATTTCCGGGGAATTGGAAATACATGCTTGTACCCGAAATTTTGAACAGATTTTTTTCATTGTATTCCATACCAAATTTCAGTAGGAAAACAACTCACCTATGGTATATACCCGAAGTTCGGAATTGATTTGGCGAAGTAGATCTGCTTTTAACAAAATATTTTTAGAAGCCGAATTTCATTCATTTTTTAATATTAAGGAATTCTCATACAGTCGAATCTTTGCATATTCTTACAAAGTACTCTATATATAATGCTCCTTAACATGCCCGGTACGATATTCGTTTTCGAAACAACTGGAAAAGAATAATTTTCCAGGCTGATCAATAAGTTTTGCGGTTTGATTACGTAAAAACTTGTTTAATTTATTATTATTCATTGTAGACTCCCTCGAAATCAATAAACTTTTCCAAAGAGATAACAATTCATGAACTCCGTTTTAAAGAGGGAATATGGAAGGGCTGCAAAATTCACTTCCAAAGTTGATATTACCTTTATAAAAGACGGTTTACTCGCATGAAGTTTTTCGGTTACAACAGACATGGAAGTCGCTACGACCAAAATCCGAAGAATACGGTATCTGCTTGAATTATTCAAGTTCATTGATTTTAGCCATTATCAACATGCTCTTCAAACACGTTGGATTGTCCTCATTAAAAAATAATGTTTCTTTTCTGTAAATCCCGTATTTTTTATATTATTCTTGTGATGAATTTATTCAATCATCTGATCTTCAAGATTAGAGTAATGTACACAATTTCTTGTTTTAAGAGTATGTGCACAATCCATCATTTTTTTATATCCCGAAAAACCGATGCAAAGACCTTTACGGATGACAAGTCATCAATTAGATATTTGGACTAGTCAAATATCTGTTTGACAAGATGGCTGCGAGCTTAAATTGTTACGATGGGGAGTTAGTTTTATCAATTTGTCCGAAGAATTCCCCAAAACAAATTCCAGTGTACTACTCAGGTGTAAACGTGCTACGCTGCTCAAATGTAACAGTGGTCACATGACCTATTCGGCCGAAAAAACAAAATAACACTTGCATCAAAATTTTTCGTGCCCGAACTATTTTTGTTGGATTTGAATCGTCTTGGAATATCAACTCGGTTGATTCCTGNCGAAAAAACAAAATAACACTTGCATCACAATTTTTCGTGCCCGAACTATTATTGTTGGATTTGACTCGTCTTGGAATATCAACTCGGTTGATTCCTGTTTCGCATTTGATACAAATTACGATTTCATATAAGTCTTTTGTATTATAATGGTCGAACATTCAAATATTTCTTGCACCAATCGAGCGATTGATAAATTATGGGGTATCCAACGATGGAAAATTCTTTTACAATTGACTGTTCATGCAAAATCGACTGCATGGAAACCGTTCATGAAATTCATCTGTGACCGAACTATAATAACGATTGAATACTATACCACCTATATATGGTGATGTGGTTTCTGATGGTGGTTTATAATCATACAAAAAATTGAGCTCATCAACAATTCTTTTTGAAATAATCCTCATGAAAAGTTTGGAAAAAACAAAAGCCATCGAACCCTTATGTCAAAATCTATTTTCTTCACTCTCAAAACATCAGTTTGTGAGTGGAGAAACAGTTGTACATCAAAATATTGTGAGTATTTTTATACAAAAAAATGCACATAAACATGTATATCTCTATGTTATAGTGAAACATAACGTTTTTGTGTTTTTAACAGACTTACAAAACCAAATATTGTCAAATGATCTAAACCATGCCATGATTTAAACTTTCAGGAAATTCACTTGTGCTTCAAGCTTGAAGTATTATTATCAGGAATCAATGATGAACGGGAATTGAATATATCTATCTGTTAATAAAGTGCTTCGATCAAAACGATTACCATAAATACTAAAGACTATCGCAGGCAAAAAATTTAGTGATCATTCATTCTTTTTGGGATGTGAATGTGCGTTAAAACATAAATTTTCTAAAACATCAAACTTAAGTATATTAAATTAAATTGCATTTCTGAATGTGTATTTAAGTATTATTTATAAAGAAAATACCGTTTCAATTATCAACACAGTACAAGCCGTCGGTACTTGCAAAATGAACTTGATGTATTTGGGGGTTAGTTGAGTAATTAAGTTTTGCATTATTTAGAACATTTTTTGTCATATTAATTTTTCGAAACGAAAACCGTTTAGCTACCGGTGTATAAGAAATTCTGGCTGTTTTCATTTGCTCTGCCAGAGAATACAGCAATTTTTTTTTAATGCTTTTCATAAAAATGTCTTTGCAGAGGTGTCTGGCTTGGTCTTACTTTATAATCAATTTCAGCGGTTTTTTCGATTACTTACTCATCGAAACACGTACATTCAATGAGACTGCATATGTATACGAATATAATGAATAAAATTATGCAGCTTTTAAAAATGAAGTAATCCTTTTATCATACGCAGTGGCAGTGTTCTTGCCAGCAACACACAAGACAAGTTAGTAAGAAGTAAATTAAGGTATAGATTTCTGCAATGATAAATTATTCGTTAAGAGTGTTTTCATGTTCGTGTAAGACAATCTAGTGTCAAAACGTGTAGATTGATTGTATTATAGTTATTCCTGTCATATACGACTATTTGAATTGCAACATGGTTTTCACGGTAGAGTAAATATTTTAAAAAATTTTTATAAAACAAAAATAACTGAAAAGATCAACTGCTAATAATATTTATTTTCGAATGCAAATACGATAACTCATCAAGATGAAACAATAATACATATTTCTAAGAAATAAATGTGACGTAAGGCAAGGTAACTTCAAATGTCTGCAATAGGCACCCTCACTCCTTGCAAAAATAACTCAATGAATTTCGCACATCACTGGTTTAACAATTCAAAAAATTTTAACTCATTTAGGTACAAACATTCAGAAGCCAACAGGTGCCAACGGGGTATGATCAATCATTCCTTATCGATATTTAATTAAGAGCTCTCGTTAACATTTCGTTCTTTATATGTATTAATTTATTCTAAAACTTGAAATTGAAAAGTGTCAATATTTTCAAAAATACAAATATTTGTGACTCACATTCAAGGCAATATCAGTGTTTGAAATTTATAACGGGCATTTAAACTTTCATCAAATGCAGGCAATCCCAAAAGTATTACTTGAAATTATACTGGAGTGTGCCTAGTTGTTCATATCGAAGCATCTACTTGAAATGGATGTTAAAAAAGTTCATCCAACATACGTAAAGTGTTTAATAAGTAAAAAAATGCGTGTGTTAAATGTTTTATAAAGACAATTTCTAGTTTAGTTTATTTGGTTATTGAACGTATTGTCAATTAAAAAAAAAANGTTTATTTGGTTATTGAACGTTTTGTCAATTAAAAAAAAAATATAATTTAAATCCAATTTAATATATAACATCTTANATTGTCAATTAAAAAAAAAAAATAAAATTTAAATCCAATTTAATATATAACATCTTCCAAAATTATGTACATTCACACATAACTAGATAAATTCTTAAATAATAGTGAACTGAAGCTATAATGAAATAATAATAAAAAATACTTTTTTACATTTTTACATGTTTNATAATGAAATAATAATAAAAAATACTTTTTTACATTTTTACATGTTTTTATTTAGAAATATTTGCACGACATTGTTGTCCTATATTAACTATAATTAAAATGCTATAATATCTTACATAATATATTAGTTAATTAAACAGCCATTGAAACAATTTTTCGTACTTTAAATTTGTACACATTGCTTACGTTAAATTTTGCCTACAATGCGGTAAGGTCATAATCTTGTTTAATGTGTTGTAGTATATCGGCCTGACCTTGACTTTGTATGCCTGCTTGAATTGAAGTATTGTTTGTGGTTGAATGACTATTTTGTTGGTGTTGCTGCTGATGATGAGGAGATTCATAATTATTGCTTATTGTCGAACACTGCAGGTGTTGCTGTTGGGACGATACAAGTCCTGCTGTATCACTGGCCGATGATATATACGGAGTGTGTCCCATCGAAGAGTTCGCTTCTCCACTGCTGTCTAAACTCTC
>JXOS01043340.1:0-12036 GCA_001015075.1 Cirrula hians
TAAGCATTTATGAAAATTTTTGGTATAAAAACTTTAATTTATCAACAACTCTTTGGAACTTTAAATTATTTACAAAGTTTGAATAATTTGCTCACATAGCAAATGCAATTGCTTTCTGTAATCAAAGAAATCATTGGGCTCAGCAGCCGGTAAGCCGCTCACAGTGTATTTTGTTTGATTTTATTTGGCGAATGCATTTTGTTAGTGCAAAAAATTAATCGACACGGTGAGCCGGCAGGAAGCAGTCATAAGAAATTCTAGCTTGCTGTTGTCTCCAATATGTAAAATTTTATCTTTTTGATAATTTTATGCAATTGACATGCAATTTTAGGCGCTATTTTATGCTTTAAATCAATTTCATTAACTAAAATAAAATTAATAAATATGTTTTAAATATATTTCCGCGTATTTTGGGGGAAAAGTTATATTTTATTATTGCATAATAATTTAAATCAAAAATTAACAAAATATTGTTAGTTCCTTTTGATGTTGTTATTTTCTTTTTAACAAGGTTTTTACTGTTTACTTTTTTATTTACAATTTACATGAAAAAATGTTTCAAAAATATATAAAAAAAGAGTACAACAAAAAATAGAAAGTATCGGATACATTTCTTTAATAATTATAAGTATTTTACCATTTGAGTGGGCTTTTCAAAGTTTTCACTGTTTTGACGTTATCAATAAAATGTTTTCAATTATTTTTTATTTATTTGAGTTCATATTTTTGAATTAATTTAAATAAAAAAAGACAACCGCGCATTATTATTTGCGCTGGTTATGGACGTCTTAAAAAATGTCAAAAAATCCAAATTTATGGTTGAATAGAAAGTAATCCTATATTTCGAAGTGTGTTGCATAATCAATAACAACAAGTTGGAAAGTTACAGTCGGATTAGGCCGTTGTGGACTCAATGGTGAAATTCCGTTGAAATTTTTTAATATTTTAAGGTACATTTGCATAGAACCCTCATTTTGGAAAACAGAAGTGTACTAGAGGGACCTCCGATTTTTATCAAATCATATTCATTTTTGGCACACACATTGATCATAATAATAATAATTATATACTGTTTCTGTAGGTACCAATGATTTTCATGAAATCATACCCAATTTCGGAACACTATTAGTAATTTTAGACTCTCCAGGGATATCGCTATATCGAATTCTGTGGTGAATCCGATCATATCGGTATTTAGAATAGAAACATATGTTTGCGGAAAAAACTTGCTAAGGATTTGTTCGGAAAGAAGAAAGATAGAAAAGATGTCTTTTAGTTGTTTCAGTACAACGCAATCCGCATTTAGTTTTCTGTATATTTTATGCTTTTTGTTTAATTTATATTATATTTTTATATATATTTTTTTTTTTGTATTTTCAACTTTATTTTTTATTGTTTTGATTTATGATTAAGTTTTGATTTTAATTTTTAATCAATTCAGATAATGGTGAAAAAGGTCGTACAACCCGAAACTTCTTTACCTTGGCGTAGTCGAGAATGTGTAAGAAAAGATTTGCAAAATATTATATAAAGAATAAAATTTAATTGAACTTTCTTAATTTTAATGAATTCATTGATATTATCCTTATATTAAGAAGTTCTCATTACACTGAAATGTTTATGTAGAATTCAAAGTTTTTCAAAATTTAAAATTTTCCTTAGCATGCATTCAAATGAAATATTATATAACAATGTTTCGAAATAATGCTTTAGTTATTCAGTAAGACACACCGAAATTTATTTAAACATAATTATTTATTTTATTTTCATAAATGTAATGGATTTAACGCATAAAATTGCATGGCAGTATCTTAAAATCATCAAAAAGGTAAAATTATGCATATTGGCGACGACAGCAAGCTCGAATTTCTTATAAATGCTTGCTGCTGGTTCATGGTTTTGATTAATTCATTGCAATAACAAAATGTATTCGCCAAATAAAATTAAACAAAACACACTGTGAGCGGCTTAGTAGCTGTTGAGCGCAATGATATCTTTGATAACAGAATCCAATTACATTTTCTATAACATGAATTCAAAGATTTAAATTCACGGGAACCCAATTTTGACATCAAAATGTAAATGCAATGATTTTAAGAGAATACCGGTTTTGCATGGCTTCCTACCTTAGGACGTACATAGGCATTGTTTCATGCGAACACTTCAGCTACCTGGTACTATCCCGCAAATTCCATAACGCTTATGAATTTCACTTCGCGCAATATTAAAGCTTGCGGATGAGGACAATCCAGTTTGCATTTGATCACAGGGTATTTGATCACGTGTTATTGAAATTCGGTATAGAAGTATTTTTGGATCATTACAGTAACATTAAAAATTGTAAAATAAATTTGAGCAAACTCGGTCTTTAGCTTCGGGTACCTCCCATTCAACGTTTAGTCACGATTTCAAAGAAATTAGCCAAAAAAAATGTGTTTCATCGCATGCTCCTGAAATTCGGAGTTTGGGTGGTTTTATGAAATTTGCGTAACATTTTTTAATTTGAGTAATTAGTGCATAATCAATGTGACCTTCCATAACCATCTTACCGTTGATTCACTTCATTTTCCTTTTTGAGATTCGAAGATTTTCATCGCTTGCCTTTTTGTCTTCACTATAACATTTGACGAAGAAATGCCAATGAAATCGTTTCAGATATAACTTAAATTTATCAGACCATAAATTTTTGTTTTTATTTTTGACTGAAAATAATTTTGGGGATATTTTTGAAACATACATTGTGTTTGTGTTTGTTGACATCATTTGTTATTAGAGTTGTAGACCAGGTGAGACTTTTTTGATTTTTACAAAGTTTGATTCCTATCCTCCCGGCCATACATCTTTGGTTTTATGTGTACTTAATATCTAAATCTAAAACTAATAAATAACTAACTGATTCTAAGAAGTAAAAAAAAGAGAAAAACTTGAAAACAAAATATATTACAAACGATTTAGTGCGATATAAAAAAAAGTCTTCTTTCGTTAAAATCTGATTTAGAAAATTTGGAATGGTCTTGTCCTGAATTAAATTTTCGTTAAAATACTTATTAGTGATAGGTACCTGAACTTGCACGAAGTTGCCAAATATTGGAAGCGCCAACAGTCTCTTTAGATCATGTAAGCATAAGCGCTTAGTTTCTTCACAAAATTCTGGACAGCATTCCGTGTCTTTTGAGGGGAAGTGTATGAGATTATTTTGAAATGACTTCATTTAAAATCATCTGTGATGTTAATAAATCTTTTTGTTTACACGTTATATCTTCCGTTCAAATACTTATATTCTCATTGCTAATTTTGGAGAAATGGAAAACCATATTGGCTCGGCGAAGGTAACTCTTCTAATATGTGTATTAAACTTGAACAAATAGTAAAAATTCACTCTTAGATATATCAAAAGTTTTTTGGATCTTTAGCATATGGCTCCTAATGGGAAGTATGAGTGATTTCGCCTCTTTCAATGCATATCGGATACCGTTACCATATGTATTTCTTATACAGAAGAATTGAGTTTAGTTTATATTAACTTTAAATCCCAATTTCTCATAGAAAAGAACTTTTTCCACAAGATGAATCTTTGCATTTCGCAAAGCTACCTGAGAAGATCTATTTGAGGCGTACATCAAAGCATCATTTGCGTAAAGTCAGCTAAGTTCAATTTCTCCTAAAATAATTTTTCAAGCAATTTTCCTATATTTGGCAATAAGGAGATGGGCCTATAACCTGCTCCTTTTGTAGCGCTGTTTTTTGATTGGAGATATTTGCGTGTTTTTCTATTCGGTCGGAAAGTACCTATGATTAATCAGAATAGTTAAGTATTTTAATACATATTCCACAAGTCTGAAATATTGATATATTGTCTGGGCCATCCGACTTTTATACGTTAGAATTTTTTATGGTTGTGCGTAACCTGTCAAGGGTAAATAGATTTAAAATGTTAATGGAAAATGTATGCGATTTCTTTCTTATCATAAGTCCTTTGATCATTGTCTTGTACTTCGGTACATTTGTGATGTTAAAAAAGCGATAAAGCTTTTTAAATGAATTTGAAATTTGTGGTAGTTTTTCCAAAAAATTTCTTTAGTTGTTCAGCTTCAGCCTTTTGAATCTGTACATCTATACATCATCTATACAACATATGCAACTTTTCTAGTGGTTTCGAGGTATTCAGGAGAGCATCGGTTATGGGTTTAGTGGTATATTGGATTTAATCTTTTCTCCCAAAAATGCTTTGGAGTGTAGTCCATTTCATTGTTTTGTAATGTTCTATTCGAATGTGGGAACTCTTTTTCTGAATTTGATGACAGCTCATTTTTGAACCGTTGAACTGTCTGTGAAGACAAGTAAGTTATAGTTGTTATCAGGCAAATTACCTACCGTGTTCAAGTCAAATGATGAATTTAATAAGTTATGATATGCATAATTGAGTTTTGTTTTTATCTTAAAATTAACAGCAAATATATTTAAAAGGTGAGGCGAAATCAGGATATGGTTTAAAAACGAATATCTATTGGGATATGTTGTTGTGCTGGAACATATTCTTAATAAACTATTTTGGAAATTTTCTATTCCGTTATGGAGTGATGAGCCATTTGGATTATTGCATATGTTTCCCCAATTCATGCGTTTTGAATTAGTTATTTAAATTTGCATGTAAACGTGAAATTCTAATATTTGTAGGGAAATATGATGTTATCACGAATGTATCATTTAGTTGTTCATTTCGGTTGTTTGGAAATTGAACACATACATACGGAGTATCATTACCTGGTATACATACTCTTTTTTATATATTTTTTAATATAATTCTATGCCTGGTTCGGAGATGTGGTTCGTGTTATATTGCAATATCCATTTTGTTATCTTCTAGAGAATGTTCCAGTTCCACTTTTCTTTGAATACTGAATGGCTCAGCAGCCAACATTTAAGGTGCAAGCATTTATGAATTTATACGTCATTTTCTAAAAGCTGCCGGTTTAACCGGCATTCCTTGTTTTAAAGTTGCGTAAGAAGTATTTGATTCTTGCCCCGAGTGATAACGTTTTTTCGTTTAGAATTTCCTTGGTAACTTCAAGAAACTCTGGTAAAAAGTTGGATCCAGATGAGGTATTTGGTCTATTGTTTTTAAGGACTCTTGCATACGAATAGAGTTAGCAGGTTGGACTTAACGTTGATGTTTTGCGACACTGGAGTTTTTTTTTCTTGTTTTTGCAAATTGCAATCTAATGGGTCATGGTGTTTGTTTGGTAGAAATGTTTATATGGTTCATGGATTGCTATGACACATATTTTATTGAGTTTGTATCCTGAAATTTTTTTCCAGGGACTAATGAGACTAAGAACACATAAGAACTTATTTGATTTTTCTTCATCGAAGGATGTTCAAATTTCAAAACCTTTTCGATGGAACCCAGCATGATTTCATCTGATTTAGCTTGAATTTTATTTGGTATTGAGAGATGATATAATCCACGAAGAATGACATTTCCATTTTTGGATGGTGCTGGTTACGTCATCATTTCTAAGTAATCCTGAATGTCTTTGATGCTTGCTTTTGATTTGGAAGTTTTTATTATCTTAAGCTCAATAACTGGATACTTTATTTTGAATTGCGCAAAGAGTGTGTGTACATCCACATTGTATACGATTATAAGAGGAGAAAATTTGTTTGTACTCTGCACATATCATCTTTTACTGGTAGTTGTGACATCGTGACCTTCATGTGGCTTTTTATTCCGCACAGAGAATTTTTTAAGATTTTGTTCTCCAACTGATTTCTTTAAATGGTTTCCACCGTTTTATAGAGTTTTCCCCTTTCACTTTGAACACTGATGTTATTTGTTGATACTTGTGTTCACTTCCATTAAACTTAGGATTTGGGGAAATTTGTAAGCCTCTTATTTTTATAAATTAATATGGCTTTCTATTGTATTTTGTGATACAGTATAATTATTTATATAAGCTATCCCGAAATTGCAGCTATGGCATCAGTGAAATTGGCAGCATAACGCACACATTATTAACGGCACCGTTATAATTAGCGCGATTTAAATGATTTAAAATTTATAATTCTTCTCTTTTTTTATTTTTGTTATTATTATTTATTAATATTATTATATTATTCTATAAAAAATACGAAAATTACGTGATTTATCAATTAGGTGTTTCATTTGCGCAGTTGGTTGAAATTCATAGGTACGTCGAGAACACCTATGTGGTCCGAAAAGACAGTCTTAACCAAATTTAGCTAGAAAAGTTAATCAAATGGAAGAAAATTTTATTATTGAATTCTCATAATTATGCTAAATGTGTGTACCAAAAATGCACTTGTTTTTATTTATGAATAACGGGCCAGCTTCAAATGCTGATTGTCCAACGTAATTATAAATTAATAACTACGTTCTTAGTTTCACGAGTGCTAGATTCTCTTCTTGAAAAAAAAAAAACGAATTTACTAATAAGTACCAACAACAACTTTACAAGCAAACAACACTAATCACCTTTTCTGCAAATGCTTCAGCCTCATTACTTAAAGTAAATCTTTTAATATAAAATTATAATACTTTCAATAAGCATCATGCAACAATAAAACCAATTACCATAACCTGACAACAATCACACACAACAATAGCCAACATTGAACTTGTGCAAGCTTATTCAAGCAACCAAAGCGTGATTTAAGTTTTTTCTATAATTTTCCTACGGTTTTTTGATTTGTTATTCTATTCTTTTATCTTATTTTTTTTTTTTTAACAATTAATTGCTTTTAAAAATAGATCAATCGCTAATGCTAATATTTAATTTATAGCTTTACTTTTATGTCTAGCTTGACAGTTGGTTGACTTGACTTTACACTTCTTATTCTAACTTAAATGTATTGCTCTCTACTCTTCGTAGTTAGTACAGTTCTTAGTAGTGAGAATAGTAAAAAGAAGCGTAACTACTCCCTTTTTTTAATATTGAGCAAACTTGTTGTTGCGAAATTGGTGAAATATATATATATATATATTGTGAATAAATAATAAATCGTTATCAAAATATTTCGTGAACAACAATTATTTTCTACAATAATTAAATATTGTTTTTTTTTTACCAATTTTTCTGCGTCTTGTATTATTAAATATTCTAATACATTCTTCGTTTATTTTTAATTTTTTCATTTATTTACTTTTCATATGATTGTGTTAATTATTAGTTTATTATTTTTGACTACTTTATGCATTATATTTTTTTTTAATTTTAGTGTCAACTTAGTTCTTCTATTTTCAGCTTCATCAATTGTTTCGTCTTTCTCATAATTAGGTTGCTCTTTACGGTCTTCATTTCAACTTTGTATGTTTTTCCGTTTCTTTCTTAACGATCGTTTGTAAATAAGTTGATATAAATATTCGTAACCTTTTTTGTGTCTATATATTCTTGCTGAGTTTCTATATGTATTTCGTTTGGAAAAGGGCTGTTTGTATTTTAATTCCCTGGTATCGTTTGGAATTGTGTTAAATTTGTGGAGGAGTGAATACAATCCTTGTACGTCAGGTATGCTTCCTCCACTATTTCACTAATTGGGCTTGTTCTGTTTGGAAATAGATTATTCTAATTTTTTCGGTAATTGTGGAATGGCGCCTATCTATGTTAGAATTACCCGTAGAGTCTTTGGCTGAAACGGTATGAGACTCTGTTTTATACAAATTCAAAAAATCAGCAAAAGTACTTGATGTCAGTTTTAAGGCATTATCGTAAATCATTTTTGTTTTTGGGCTTAATTTTCTTTAATTCAATTGTAGTCGCCATTTTTGTTTACAGCTAGTATCTATTTTCTTTGGGACAATCCAGATAGGTGCTGGCCATGGTAAATAGCTAGGACGTAATATGGCATCATTTATCAATTTGGGTATTTGGATATCTGTATGATTTGATATACATGGGAAGATCGTGAATGTTAAGTTTTGGTCATCTTTATATAAATATCATCGAGTTTTTGAAAAGTTTTTGAATATTCTGTTTTTCTATAATATTCTCTGATTTTTATATATATAATAATTTTTAATTAGACATAGTGACTATCAGAGGCTGTCGCTTTAATTGGTTGTTGCACAATAAAGTTGTGTGGATGTTTGGAAAAATTTATTACTTCCAGAACTCAGTGGTAGTCAATAGATTGAGTTATTCCTTCTGGGATTAATAGTTGATTATTTATTGCTGTGGATTCCATATAAATATTTCCAGATTTCATGTGAACGGGTAAGTTCGCAATTATTCTATTACGTGGAGGCACTGTATATTTATCATTGAATTTTATATATAAAATATAAATTGGAGTGTTAGGTGTTCAATTTCTAGGATATATTTTGCATCTGTTATATCAGGGTTTACAAATGATTTATTACTTCCGGTGTCTATAAGAAATTTAAGAGGGTCATTTTGGCTATCTTGAATATGAAGGCTAAATTGTAAAATTTTTTATCATCTGTTTCATCGAGGTCTGAGTAAAAATTATTTTGAGAAGAGAGAATATACTCATACCGAAAATCATTACAAATATTCTCGATATCGGTTTGCCTTCCATTATGTTTGACTTGTTCATATGTCGTAATTGGATTTTCTACATTGAAATCTGCTTATGTTATACGTTGATTAGGGTTTCCGTTCGACTTTTTTGACCGTAGTGTAATTTCCGGTTAATGTGCCCATTCGCTCTGAAAATTTTGAGTATTCGAATTTCGTGGTTCAGGTGTATTCTCACCCATGGCCTCAAAATTATTAAAGGATGTGGATGGTGTTCTAAGAAATTATGATACTGGTGGTTATTTTGTACGGGGTTATTACTGTTTTGCAAATATGACTCATTTTTCTGGTCCTATTGTTTGCCGTTCAGTTATTAGTCTGATTGGTTGTCTATTATTATTGGGTTGCTATAAAAAATGTATATTCTCTTCATTTATGCGAAAATAAATTACTTGCGGTAAAAAATTTGGCCACCTTGCCCTTATTGTACATCCTAGTGGTTTTTAAGGCCTGATTCAAAATTATTTAAACACATCTTCAGGTCCAACAGTTGTTTTGAATTTTTACAATTTGAATAAGTTTCATGAACCCGTAAATGGTTTGTTATGTTTAAAATTATTACTACCACTTGAGAATAAAAGCCTGCAATTTAATTGGCACATTGCTTTAAAAAATGTAGATCACGTATGAAACTAGTTTCATTACGTTTGTCAGAATAGTGTATAATTAAATTATTCTGTATAAACTCCAAATCTAATGTTGTTCCATACATATTAAGCACGTCATTCGCTTCGTCAACACTTTTATTACTAATAGCACCTAGTATAATTTAAAAAAAAACTATTGTTGTTTGAAGCAGGTAGCAAGTTTAAAATATATTCGACATTATTAACAATACCGTATATTGCTCTGGGTTTGCCATTATATTCTGTTAAGTCTTTAACGACATCAGGTATTTTTAAATTACTTAATATTTGTTGAATGTGATCAACAATGTGGCTCTTGCTCGTAATTAAATTATTGGTGTTTTTCATTATGTTCTCAAATGTTGTAGAAAAATGTGTTTTATATTAATTTATCTTAAATCTAAGTAATTGCTCTCTTTTGCATATTTATTTTCACTTATCTCTACGGCTTGTTCTTCTTGCTCATCTTCCTTTTTTTTATTTGTCGAACAATGCACTATACAGATTTGTATATAACTTTTATATAATGCTCACTTCAACACGCTTTGAAAGAAAACAAAGACTGCGCCAGTTAAGTAGTATTCACAAATTTATGAAAGGTTATTTCATTTGTTTTTCTGTTTTTTTATTTATTTAATCAATTACTAAAAAAAAAAAAATTGCTAATGTTTATATTTTATTTATAACTTTATTTATAATAATAGTGGTGTGTAGCTTAGCAGCTGTTTTTATATTGACTTTATACTTCTTGTTTTAACTTGAGTCTATCTAAGTCATCCTACATTACTACAGTTCCTAGTAAGGAGAATAGTAGGGAGAATCGTAACTCGTGGCGTGTTTATTTGATATATTTCAATTATTAACATACATCCTTAAATACATATTCCTTTCGATCAGTATTGAATTAGATAAATCATTTGCATTTTTATGGCTTTGCTTTGCATAGGCTATTATTGATCGCCGATGTGCCTGTCCCACATTACGATACAAATTCAAATTATACCACCAGCAATTTTATTGAATAACACAGAACTATTTTTAATGTCTTTAATATTTTATTCTAATTTAAGTATTTTATTCTAATTTAAATAATCTTAATCGCTCTTCGTTGGACTTGATTCATTTTTCTGGTAAAATTTGTCTTAAACCATCTTCACCCCATCTTGCTCACTTACGGACTATATTTATGTTCACTCAGATTTGAAATTTATTAAGGGGAAATTTAGCATTAAAGCCTCTACTTGGACCATATAGGTGAATTGGAGGTACTTTTGAATTTCATCCAATCTTCCTCATTTTTGGTACGCTTATTGAATGTATTTATGTGAAGCCAATTCAGAAATTTTAATAAAATTTAAATGATGGCTGTGGGTAATTCTGCACTAAAACCTCTATTGAGACCAATAAAGAGTAATCGAGGTCTCTCTCTGATTTTTATTCAACCACGACTATTTTTGGAACAGACTTAGATGTTATGAAAATCCACCAAATTCCATATTTGCATTGCAATATACCAACTCTTACACTTCGAGTAGAGTTAACGCACTAATTTTAAGTAAATATGTGGAATAACCCGAAATATTGACGGGATCTTAACCAAATCCAAATTTTGATTTAACATTTTTCCCTAGAATGTCTGTCTCGAATTTTGCAAGTCTAGCTCAATTGCTTCTTTCTACTTTTTGTTTACGGAAGGACAGACGAACGGACGGACAGACGAACGGACGGATGAACAAATCAAATCTGGTATACTCTTTGCCAATTTCATTGGTGACGTGTATTAAAAAAGACCAAATTAAAGACATAAAAGTTAGAATAAAAATATGCAACTAACAAATACAATGAGCATTCAACAAAGGCAACCGTCTTCGAATAATATGAAACAATATAATACAAAATATAGAAATCTAACTAACTCCAATCGTAATAAAACCATAGTAGTTTTCAACGTTTTAACCAAACACTAAATAATACGTCACACACCCAGAATAGAAACTGCAGGCATGCACCCCAAATGAAAACCCTGTGGAGCCTATGGAGATTAATAATACCCATACAAATCACTTCACTTAATAGAAGTTACAATAAATAATGATAAAATTTTGGCATTAATAGACACTGGATCAACCATTTTTATATTAAAAAAAAAACGTTCTCAATACCAGACTCATTCAATTCAATTCAGTCTTGAGACAAAATATTCTAAAATCTTTCAAAGCAATAATAGATCTAAATAGAGAAAGAATGATAGTTAACCCAAACCATATAATTCATTCTTATAAGGTATTCATCGCTTTGAGAACCATCGTCTTAGCAAGAATGTTATTTGAAATATTTATTATAGATGAAGTGAAGAAGAATCAAAAGCTGTTCAAGAAATATATATAAAGAATTAAATTTTATGGAAGGAGAAATATTAAGCAATCAGAAATATTTATTCCAAAATACCGCTATCCACCAATACACGAGAAGGGAATTTGCTGACATATTCATGAAATGTTCAAACTGGGTATAATAAAATATCTGGATGGAATTTGGGTTAAAAAAATTTACCATTGACTCTTTAACGACANATAGTCCAATAATAGTCCGCTTTGGATTGCTCCAAAAACCTTGACCCCACGGGTGAAAAGAAATGGGGACTTGTCATTGATTATCACAATTTAAACTAGATAACTTTCAACGACAAAATCCCTATTCCTAATATCGAAAATATATTAGAGGAATTAGGGCGCTCTGCTCTGGTTTTCATCAAATACTTGTTATATATAACCGTTTGAAAACAGCATTTTCCATTCCATATAATCATTATGAATTTATCTGGATGGAATTTGGGCTAAAAAAATTTACCA
>JXOS01043462.1:0-24526 GCA_001015075.1 Cirrula hians
TCTTCATGCAGTTGACAATGGTTACAAACATAGTTAACTTCAATTAGGGTACGCAGTATAGTATTATTTAAACTTGGAATGTGTTGAAAAATGTATAACATTATTNCATCAATGATATCTAATTAAATAACTGTGGTCTTGAATAAATTCTGCGTCANTATCAATGATATCTAATTTAATAACTGTGGTCTTGAATAAATTCTGCGTCAATATTTCATTTTGTTTGCTACACGACCTTTAGACAATATAACAAAACTGTTTTCCTGAACTTCGGCTTGCTTACGAACATTTTCTAAATTGTTTTGTTTTGTTTACGTGTTTAATTTGAATTAAGTTTGCAAAATTTCACATTTGTTTATTTGTTTATCCACTTTTCTCACCACTTCATACATTACCAATTTACTGATCGACAAATCCCTGCGGTCCATTAAGGTTTCATGACGAGGAGCACGCCAATTTGCTAAACTCCATGTGGCTAACAGCCATTACATTTTTGTGTGTCGGATACGGCGATATTGTTCCAAATACATATTGCGGACGTGGTATTACTTTAACGTGTGGTATGGTGGTAAGTATACTAAGACAATTTTAAATCGGAATTAAGTATTTAAAAAATAAGAAAACTTGAAAAATTATAAGTAGGGTATTGGAAATTAAGACCCTATGATACATTTCACTGGGAATGCCAATTGTAATCTAAAATTTTATTGGTTTTGGCTACTGGTTGGTTTAAATAAGTTTGAAGTGTTTTATACTCTTCGTACGTTACGGATATAAGAAGCACATAATGGTAGTTCAATCCTTATTTGGTTGACCTTTGATTCTTAAAACTTTCATTAGGTCACGTTCATGTTTTTTATCACCAATTGAATTGTTTCACAAGATAATACACATTTGGAGAGTAATTGCTCTCAATTTAGAGATTTCTGTTATAACAGAAAAATCTGTGTATCTCCTACCCTTAACAGGTTTCATGACGAAGAGCATGCAAATCTCTTGAATGCAATGTGGCTGATAGCAATTACATTTTTGAGTGTTGGGTTTGGTGATATTGTTCCCAACACTTATTGTGGACGAGGTATTGCCGTCAGTACAGGAATAATGGTGAGTTTTTTTTGTAATTGCTTAGATCCAATGATATACTTGTAGATTAATATATATTGTACACCGAATTAACTAACATACAAATCAAAATCTTTCTTATTTACTAATCCTTGGACAGGTCAAATGAGCTATTTCGCGTGTGAACTATCTGTTATTTAATTTCCATTTATACATTAAATTGCAAAATATTCTTGTAAATATATAAAGTAGAATTTCCAACATTTATTTATTCTTTTATTAACACTTATGATATAATGTATTTTAACGAAATGATCGGTATAGTATTCGAGCCAAATAAAATAAAATCAACATTACTTCTTATTAAAGAATCCAAATATGCTTTATAAAGGCATGTATATGAGAAATCATTAGCTATTTTTCCTAAATTCTTTCTGACCCCGAAGCTTTACATAAGTTATTAAAAAATATTTCGGGCCAAAGCCGAATTCATTCTGCGATATGAATTATTTCCATCAGTCAAGGACTGAGCGTATTAATTATACTATATATTTTTCAGAGATGTATTCAAAGAATCCAAAAATTAAGTTAAATACTGATGACCGGCTGTATGTGAGCAGGATAGCTAATGTAATTTTTTATCTAGCGTAAATAAATTCAGTTTGCGAACATTTACTCCTGATATCAGCGAAATCTGTAAAAAAAACCAGGCGTTTCCTTAGATGCCACTATAATTGGATAAGTAACTAGGTTTCGGTAATTGCCATGACTGTAAAATTTTAACAAATTCGGGCTTTAACTTTGAGTACCTCGCATACGAGTATTATTTCCAATGTCATGGATCCTAACATAAAAAAGACTTTTTAGCGCATGCTAGTGATACATTATTTTAAAACTTATTTATATTGTTATGTAATATATCAGAAAAATTGGTAAATAATTTCGGGTAGCTCTCTGGAATACTCCCGTTTTTAAGGGAAATTTTCATGAATGGCAGTCATTTCGTTCCATTCTACTGGAAATGGGTACGCAAACAATTTTGGATCATTGTCATAACAATGTAAAATTTCAGCAATATCGGCCAAAAATAATCGGTCGAACGCATCCATTAGAACATTTACTGCAAATTAGCAAATTAGGAATTTAGCATTAAAGGTAGGCGTTTCGTTGCATGTTACTGACTTTTGGAATTTAAGCGTTTGTATGTTACTGCCTTAACATTCATTAATTTGAATCAAATCATTACGTAGTTTCGAATACATCTCAAAGCTATTTTATCCAGATTTTATTTAAATGAATAAAATTTCCATAAAATAAAATTTCATCGGAAGATACAATTTGGTATTGTTGCAAACTTTGTACGATTTCCTTTATGTAGTCGGTTTGGCAGAATATTTCATCTATCTGGCTTGCGTCTAAGAGTTGTGCCCCAAATTCCATTGGTCGATTTCTGTGATAAAGTATCTTGGACTTATTTGTTATGGGAAAAATATTTGCTATTTATTCCTTACCTTCATTTAAATAAAGGAAATATGATTTTAAAAAATTGTTTAAAGAAATAATTTTTCGATTTGAAATACACTGTTAATTTAAATTAACAAATTATTTTTTAAACACAACGAATATTTACTGTCTTTGCCTGGTGGCTTTAAGTATTTCTAATAAAATTTATGAGTAATCACATATTTTAAGTCGTTACTATGAATTTTTTCATATTGATAATAGCCGCTAATTTTATTAATAATAATTTTAATAACCAAATGATTCTGAGATATATCGCGTTTCCCCAAAATAAGACCACCGTCCATCTTTTTTTTGCTCAGTAATACTTATTTCCATAGAATGCCCGCATTTTTCACATTACCACATAGTTTATTTGAAATGATTGTGAAAATGAGAGTGGACTTTAGGTTGAATTCATTTTCGGAAATCAATGAAAATGTTCAGTTTATAAAGCAATTTATTTTTGATTTCTTTTTAAATATTTTTTCCTATTTAGAAGTGAAATGAAAAGAGTCAGATATTAATCTCCCACATAAATACAAATTCAAAATCATTTAAATTTTGTTATTTTGGATTACGATCAAGATCTTTTCGGAAATATTAGATTCCGAAATCGTATGTTAAACTTAGTTTATGGAAATTAATTTTGTCAAAGTTAAAATTCAATAAACGGATATATTTTATATTTCGGGGCTGAATTTACTGGCGGTTCCCGAAATATTGAACATACTGGATCCTCTTTCGAACATATCCTTAAGAGTCTTCTTTTAATAAATGAGCCTCAAAGACTAGTAATAAAAGACAGATTAATAGACAAATACTTTAAAAATAATGGAGTAATGGGTGAACGGAATCTAGCAGAAATTGTGGACTGATCAAACACATTTGAAGGGGTTATGTAAGAACAATATTTAATAAGAACAGATTGTGCAATAAACGCCGTTTTTTTTTTAAATTCTAGCTGATTTGATTAGATGAAGTTATGCGAAGTTGCGAACTAATTATGGTCAAATTGTACGCTGTTATGTCAACATACCAAAAACGCTTCAATGCCAAATTTCGGTAACTTTCGATAAAATGCCTTTCTCTTAATGGTAATTCAATTAAAATCGAAGGAGAGTGTATTGAAGATACCCGATTTTTATCGTTGGATTCCACAGCAATACCAATAACAATACCAACGGTGAAAGCGTATAATGTTATGACAAAAACGCAAAAATTCTTCAATACCAAATTTGAATAAGATGTGATAAAACACGATGTTGATATGAGTAAGATGACCAATTTAGCCCAAATTGTATTGCTACGGCAATGACCCATAAAAGCTTTCATATAAAATTTCAGGAGTATGCTATTGAACTCCGGTTTTTCGTCAATTTCCATGAAATCGGAATAAACCTACATTTCATCAATCCATCTCAAAAATTACTCAAGTTATCAAAATCGTAGACAGGCAGACGGACATCGCACAGACGATTTTTTGTTTGTTGGAAATGATTATTTCTTGGCAATACAAAATTTGCACAAAACCATAATACCTCAATTCAATTGACCTGAGGAGTATAAAACTTATCACAGCACAATATCTTTACAGGAGTAAAACAGGTTTGACTTGTTTAAGTAAATGTTTATTGCAATTTCAAGAATGAAAGATTTTAGTTTTCTTTTATTTTGAATTAATAAAATATTTTCAATGATTATAAACTGTACAACTTTTAACTATTAGATATGTGGTTCGATTTTTCCACTTATGTTTCAATGTATTTAGGTCCACATCGCACAAACGATTTTTTCTTTGTCGGAAATGATTATTTCTTGGCAATACAAAATTTACACAAATCAATAATACNCAAAAACCACTCAAGTTATCAAAATCGTAGGCAGGCAGACGGACATCGCACAAACGATTTTTTCTTTGTCGGAAATGATTATTTCTTGGCAATACAAAATTTACACAAATCAATAATACCCCCATTCAATTGACCTGTCGAGTATAAAAGTGATCATAGCACAAGATCAATGCAGTAATAAGATATTCTTCGTGCCCAAAACAGATTTGACTTTTTTAAGAAAATATTTATTGGTATTTCAAGAATGAAAGATTTTACTTTTCTTCTGTTTTGAATTAATGAAACATTTTCAATGATTATAAAAATTACAACTTTTAAGTCCATTATATGTCCTTTGATTTTTCCACTATTGTTTCAATGTATTTATGTCCAAGACTTATTTTAGTTCATTCTAATTGACAACAAAATTGTTCTAATTCGTATATCTAATTAAAAAAATCATTGTTTAGTTTTTCACTTCCTCCTTCAAATAAAGTGTTTGTGAAAAAATAAGTTTAATCTACCATTTTCCCTGTTTTTCAAATTTTATTTACAACGGTCTGTGTACCTTTTTGGACTGTAGTACGCGGTCCGTTGTTCAATTGGTCATTATAGCATTATGCACTTTCTGGTTAAATTTCCACTTCAATTTTTGAGTCAATGTATATTTATTTCAAAATATTTTGCGATGCATCAGGGAAAACATGTGTTGCTAGTGAAAGCATTGTTTCTTTATTATTTATCAAATAATTACCAAGTTTAAATTTAAATTCAAGAACTGTTTATTTATCATGGAGAGCACAGATACTCTGAATTCGGCAACAGATCCTGATTTAATATTAATTTTAATATATATATACTAATTTTTCCTATTAGAATAAAAATAGGCAAAGCATTTGTTGCAACTCTCATTCCTTTCGAGAAAAGTAAATTATTGGAGTTTTTGATTTTCGTAGATTTATATCCTGAAATAAGATTTATGAACTGCTCATTATTTTTCATAAATTTTCTGATTTTTGTCAGTTTTCACTATTTCTTAATCCTAGCCATACGCCAAATTGCTTTTAAATTTCTATGGGAGATCCATTGTTTTGCAAGAAACATTTTTTGTTTATCGGTACTCTTTACATCGAAATATAAGCGCGTTAGTTTGTGCGCTCGGCTCATGCCCTTACCTTTACCAGTATATTTCGTTATGATTTCACACAAAACACTTCACATTCTATTTTTTACCAGAAATAAACACACTTTTTTTTATCTTCTCATATCAGCATCAACTAATGTTATATTTACCTATACATAATTAGCATGATTAGGCTAATTTTTGAAGTTATATTCATAAACTGGCCTAATTTTCGCTACAACAACCAATAAAAAACATAATTTATAGAATTGAAGGGAAATATAGATTATAATAGTTTAAAAACAAATGTTATCCTTCCGGAAGCATTATCAATTTGGTGCATACAGCTCCGCAAAGTAAATTTACCAGGAAGAGGTTGGTTATTTCCCGCAGCCATCTGTAAGCTCTGGATCTGCCAGAATATAATGAAACCAAGAGGACATTATGAAATACATATACAACATTAGACAAAGATATTGAAAACCCTATGATTACCATTTCGATTGAATCAGATTAATCAATATTTCGCGGTCAGTTCTAAGTGTAAAATGCAAAAGAGCTTTAAAGTTGAACTTTTTATTTCTTGTGGCAAGATATTCTTTCACTAAAACACTTCATATTTTTTTTTAATTTTTTTTTATATTTTCATTTATTACAAATGCAATTGAGTATGAAGCTGATGACGATCATCATTGGCGATAATGATGTNTTATGAACTTAATTTTTTAAAATTTTGGTTTGACTTTCGTGAGGTTTAATAACTGAATTTCCAGAATAGATGTCCCTTAGTAAAATGCTCCAATTCGGAGTCTATTGCAATTATAAATCTAAGAATAAAGGAACACAATTTGGAAAAGTGTAAAAACTTGTCTTCTTTTCCTTTTCAGAAAAATAAGTGTGCACGTCTTCTTTTAATGCCATTCTTAGTTTTGCATAGTAGCAATCCTTTTTCTAATACACTTTGCTTGAGTTTAAAAAAATTTTACTCCAACTTCACTTTTGCATAAGTGCAGCTTTGTTTAAATTATCTGAGTTATTTTTGTTATGTGGGACGATGGACGATGTTTATTATTTGTAAAAAATCTAAAAATCAGAATTTTTATTTAAAAAAGAGTTTTAGGTGTAAATTATGTACCTACGTCATTTAATGCACGAATATCCGTTTCCAAACACATAATAGCCTGTCTGTTTGATTAATAATTCCCGCTGAATACACGTCAAAAGTGAGTTTGTGATACAAAATTTAACTGCAAAGAAAAATTAAACTGTGCCATAAAAGATGAGCTATGTTGCAAAGCCGGTAAAACATATACCGGCAAAAACAAATTTTTTTCGACCACATAGTCAAAATCTTTATTCACGTTGTACACATTTTATAAAACCATTTCCGCGTTATACAAGGCTATTAAGGCAAACAATTAATGAAATTGAATATTTAAATGATGTACTTGCAACTGTATACATCATATTTGTTTGTTATAGTTCAACTTTTCGATTTGCTTGCGTTACATTGCTGGCTATGCAATTGAATGAATAGAAGTAGTAGATATGGAACGATACATGAATTTTTTATGCATGAGTTTCGATGTTAAAGATGTAGCCAACATCTATGAACATACGAAAAGAAATTTGGCTAACATATGACTGCATTTTACTTTAAAATTGTAGCGTTTTCCTATCAAAATATCCTTTTTATGATGATAACTATTTAAATTATTTATTTAAATTAATTAAATTAAATTTTCTATTGTCTTGATTATTATTACATTAATGGGCCAAAAAGTCCTTGGAATGAAATATTTATTATTATTTTTTTTTTTTTTTTGATATAATGTGATTTTATTACAAGATAAAAAATTTGCTAATAGCGCTATACAAGGAAAACTCAATGAAAGAAGATTGAATTCCTTCTCACCTATTCATTAATGTTGGCTCCAAAAATTTTTTCATGAGTACCATTCCATTTCTACTCCTTTTATATTGTAATGGATTCGTCTCCATACAACTGGATACATTTGAACTCTTTGACATTCGAAACTCGTTGCTTGCATTGCCTTCCATCATTACTTTAGAGTTTATAGAACGCAACCCAATGCTACTTATGTACAGTATATTGTTTTCGCAGGAGTAATAGTATAAGTAATTAATTGATGAAACTAACTGAATAAAGGCAAATGAAAAACGGCAGAAAATATTAAGAAGCCTTTATTGAGGTATGCTTGGATGCATAAGACAAAAATATACAAAAATATACAGTGTTTGTGAAAAAATAATCATATACCAGCTGTTCCGGTATGAAATAAAAATAAAATACAAATTTTAATTGGAAATTAAAAAACACTTTATTCAAAGTATTGGTCATTGGTAGCTACATATTATTACCTTCTTTTAGGAAAATTGTGGATTCCACGCCAATAAAACTGTTCGTCTTTTGAAGCAATTAAATTAATTACCCAATTTTCGACATCCTAGAATTGAAGTGTTGTGCAGTCAAAGCGTGTCCCAACGAGTAAATTAAATGAGAAGGCGCCAAGTGTTTTGGAAGCATAGGATAACATGCTAACAGCCAATTCATTTAAATGTATTCTGTCGTGTCTTCTGGGCTTTTCTGGTCGTTTGTAGGTAGTGATCTATATTAAATGTTTTGCCACCACTGTCTTCTTGTCAAATCGATCTGGGTTTAAAGTTGATGATGATGGTTTTCCCGTCATGCCAGAAACATTTCGATTTTAAACAGATTTTCCATCATGTCTGAAGCAAAATTTCAAAAGTATATATTCGGCACCCAATGGATCTTTCCGATAGCATTTAACCAATTAATGCTTTCCGAAAATGTTTTTTTTTTTTTTTTTTGTACAAAATTCGATTTTTTTTAACACGATGAATAAATATGATGTTTGTTAAATAACTTGATGGATACTAAATATGTTCAAAAGATGTCAGAGTGACCAAACAAACAAAAATTTTAGACTACTATACAAAAAATTCAAAATTTTAGGATATTTGCATCTTAACGGTCACTCCATACCAGTAAACTTGGTTAATGTTGATGTCTGCAGATTTGGCAAGAGCACTTCAATACGGCTACGGTCTATCTTTATGAATTCTTGAACGCTCTTAAACAATCTGCCTTGCAACACCTTCATATTCACAAACAAGGCCATATTCATACAACGCATCATGAAGTCTGAACTTCTGAAGTAGAATTTGTTTGTGCAAATTCGTATCTCTTGGTTATTTAATCCTGCCAATTCATACGGAATTATTCTTCGAATAATTTACCTGATATATATATATAATATATATGATAATATTAAACAAACCTGGCTCGAGACTTTACCACCGTTAATTGCTTGCAGTACTTATACACATACTCCAAAAAAATTAAAATATAGTTTATGTTTTTGCTAAATAACAGCAATTGCAGTTGTTCTTTTCTTATGCATTTCACGACCCTTTCCCGGAATTCTTAAGTGTTGTTGTATTGACATTTTGTTAATATTTAACTTTACCAAGATTAATGCATTATGTGCATATTTTATTATTTGACGAATGCAGTGTATTATTAATATCCTCATTTTCACAACAATTTGTCTGAGTCATATGTTTAAGTAATTATATTTTCAGTGTAACAACTTCACTCTTAAAATGTCACTTTTTATTGTAACACAAATTAAAGTGCTCTGCTTATATAGGGTATAGTATTAAAACACATAAATAATGCAATCGCTATAATGAAATATTACAAGCGAGAAACTCCGTTTGTCTCTGAAAATCTGCCATGAAACGAAGCTTGTGGCTTAAAAAGGTTTTATAGCATACCTGGTGGAGCTTGTGTGTTCATAATTGATTGTTAAAATAAGTGATATTTTGTATATTGCAGTAAAAGTTGCGATTGTTTTTCGATTTATGTGTGTCATATCGAAAAGCACACTTTAATATGACATAATTAGTAAATGTAAAATGTGATATTTATTCATTACTGCTACTTACAGGGTGCTGGATGTACGGCTTTGCTTGTTGCAGTTGTATCGCGGAAACTAGAGTTAACTAGAGCAGAAAAACATGTACATAACTTCATGATGGACACACAGTTAACAAAGAGGGTATAATTTTATATTATTTGTGTAATATTAAGGATTCTGGAAAATTTTTCATTTAAACAGTTACTTGCATTGTTTATTTTTATTTCTTTTTTATAATTTGATACTTTGTTTAATAAGAAAACATTGGTTTTATAATTTACTTTGTTTCAAATCTTTGCATTATATTAATTTATTCAATTTCTTCTCAAAAATTTAGCTGAAAAATGCTGCAGCGAATGTTCTTCGTGAAACTTGGCTCATTTACAAACATACAAGACTAGTAAAACGGGTAAATCCCGGACGTGTAAGAACCCACCAAAGAAAGTTCCTTCTTGCTATATATGCGTGAGTATTTAAAAAAAGATAACATGTATATGTGAATCCTTTCTTTTTGAGTTAACAAATCATGTAACTACGTTATACGCCTGAGAATTCTCTTGTTTTGTCCAAAAATAAAATTTGTTATGCTTTTCTGTGTATTTACTGCACAATGCAATTCATTATGCATAAAGTTTAAACCCATATCAATTAATATTGATCATGTTACTAATTATAAAGTTGTATATCATTAAATTAGCACCATTAACTATATAATTTTTAATTAACGTAAACTATTGACCTGTATATCCAAAAGATAATACTCGTTTTACTAGCCTGTTAATAGGTTGTAAAGCCCTGTTTTCTCGCATGCTAAATTGGTTTGCGATCATCTTACATATACAACGTTGTTAAATTATAGAAATTCGTATCTCAAACTTTATCACTGTGAATAAGTAAATAAAATGCATAAGGGTTTCCTTCAGTTGGTGGTCTTACACAAAAATGTAAACTCCAATTTTCACTTTGAATATTAGTTTCTTGGATTTCGTTGAAGTTAAGATTGCAGAATCGCACTTCTTCAATTGTTGATCTTCTATGCTAGTATATATAGAGATATAACTACGTGTTTCATTTACAAGTAAAAGGATTGGATTAAGATTTGAGATACGATTTTCTGCAATCTTAACAACGAAATTACTATTGTTTATCGCTAAGTATTTTTCAAGGATCAACAACAAATAAACTCTTCGGACATCAGAACTAAATAAAAACAAAATTTTCATTGCATTCCATAGCATTTTCATTAAAATTAGTTATAATCTATTATACTATATTCACTTAAACTGTATACATACATGGTTTAATATAAATATTATATAATGAAGCTCTTAAGAATGCGTCACATTTTTATTTTTTATTTTTAATTATTATCATATATTGAATATGTTTTGTATTCCAACTTTACAACAAAAAATTGATGCGAATTTGGCCTGATTATGCTCTATATATGAAAGTCGTACCTGAAAAATGGGAAACTTTATGATGTGCCTATATTCCAACATTTTAAAACATAAATATTAATGGAATAAATAAGATTTTTAATAACATGGTTTTAATACGGTCCCTTTCCACATTAATTTCATAATCACGAATAAATAGATAGATTAAACTTAAATATCTACGTTCTTGTTAATAGCAAAAGGTTTATGAACTTTCTATATATACAGGGCCAGACAGAAAAGGGTGTAAGTTGCATTTAAAACCTTTAAAACTTTTAAAAAACTTAAAACTTAAAAACTTTTAATTACATTAACATGTTTATTTAAACTACGTTAACATACCTTATATTCGTTAAAATTGTGTCATTGATGACTTAAGTATTTAATGTTCATAACGTGAAAATTAAGTTAAGAAATTTTTCTTTTAAGATAAGAATACGTTAAAAATATTTTTATTAATAGTGGTATTCGGTAACGCCTGTTTATAATTGATAAGTTTATGCGACACTACTTAAATGCTGTAAATAATCCTTGCATTAAGAAAACACAATTAATATACTCATTGACGAATTCGTGTTGAAGTCATTGTCACGAATAAGTGAAATATTGTAATATAAAATTTTAGTATTAGATTAGGTAAAATTAAAGAACACCACCATCCTTAAAAAAAATTAATACCATTCAAGATAGGAATGGCTTACTTATGGCTTACGTAAATTTTATATAATTCGACGCAGCTGCGTTAAACGGTGTATAATTTTAAATGCTTATACGCTTAATACGGGTTTTAAACGGTTAAGAAAATTAATTAAAATTATTACTTTTGTCAGCACACAGCAAAAATACGAGATGTTTTCCATTTGTTCGTAAATATCCTAAGATCTGGGCGGACCCACCGGGCTTGTAGCCAAAAATATGATCGTGTCGGCCAAGAAAACACATGAAAAATGCGTATGCTCATGAAAACCCGAAAGCCCCTCGAACATAAATAGGAATTTATTTTTTTGTACAACAATTATTTCGGAATTGTTTAAATACTCCTATACCTGTAGTGATGGTCTATTTGGAAGGTATAATGTATTAACTCATAAGTGGAAGGATTCGAATCCAAATTAATGACCGAAATTAATTTTCGAAATTTTTCAATCTTTTTGTTACACGTTTTGAATTTATATTTCTCTGTTATTATAAGTTAAACATCTTAAAATTAAATTTTTTAAAACTCAGTAATTCATGAATTTGCTTGCAATTTTTACTGTGATGCCAAGTCAAAAAGTTAAAAATTTCAGATGGAATACGTATACATTTTGATAAAATTTATTATAAAAGAAGTAAGCAAGTGTTTTATAATAATAGATGCATTATTTTTTTGTCAAACTGGTATTTAATTGTACTGAAACACTCAAGTGATAGTACTTTCTGTTTACATTTTAAGCAAATTGTAATGAATTTAAAATTTTGTCCTAACCGATGTATTTAAAAATTACCAGTCAACAGTTAATTATTTTATAGCAAAATGTGATTCTGTCTTTAGTGCATTATTTTATGTGAAAACAGCAACATCAGTGCATTCATTTCAGCTTACTACGTAATTACAATAATTAATAGTATAAAATTGTCATAGAAGAATGCTTTGTGAAATTGCTAAAACTAACACCACTTTATTTGAAGCTTATTAAAAATTTTCATTTTACTCTTTTATTATTTTTATGAAAAACAGAACAGCATCGCACTTATTAGATGTAGTTTCTGAACCGAGTTTGAAATTTATATGGGTTATTTCTATTTGAAATTTATAACCTAATATAAATAAATATTTTTCAGAGGTTTTAGTAATATTCTTTTTTGCTATATCCAAAAGTCTTTACGTCACCCCGTATCAATGATTGCAGAAATTTTTTGATTTCGAGATATCATGTACGTAAAGGCCCTTAAGGAAAAACACATTGGAATATTTTGCGGCTTAAACTAATTTGCAATTGCTGAAACACTACTAGAATCTTCACCGATATAAGGCTTACGAAAACAATTATACTTGTAAATGTCATCTGTGTATTATTGTGTCCGATGTATTCATTGATAAGTTAGGCATATTTGAAAAATCTGTCTGAAGCTGATTTTTAAATAGAATTGGATATTGAAGGATTATTCTTGAAGTTGATTTGTAAAATTAAATTAATGTACATGTGCATGGTTTTTCATTTTCAAGTTATAATATTATAGTGAAGTTGACATTCAAACCTCTTTTATGCGACTAGGTTAAGAAAAGTTAAAATGGATCAACGTAAACTTATGGATAACGCAAATACCATAACGGATATGGCAAAGGTAAACATATATGATTTATTCTGAATAAAATTGCTGATAAAATTATATTTATAGACGCAAAATAATGTTTACGAAATTATATCTGACATGTCCACCAGACAAGATGCTATCGAGGAGCGTCTCAATAGCCTTGAAGATAAACTTCAAAGTGTTCAGGTATGGTGTGAGAATTAAAAAAAAAAATTACTTCAAAGAATTTTGTTGATTTTTCAAGGATCATCTAGAAAGTCTACCTGAACTGTTATCACGTTGTCTGACGCAACATCAGGAACGCCTTGAACAACGGCGGAACTTCTTACATCCAGATACTGCAGCTGTTCAAGTATCCCAGACCACTCAGCCATCTTTTAATACATCTCCGATTCTATTCCCACATTCAAGGTACATATTTAAAAAATTATTTTTTCAATCATATCAATTGCTCTCCCGATTTTGGAACTAACAACGATGATATATGATCTACCGCCGTTATTCTTTAAAGTCTTTATTTGGTTTTTCGTGATTCTACCAATCCTTGGAATTGGATTGCTTTCATTACGAAATTAGTATTGCTTATTATTTATGGACAAATTTTTCTCAAATTATCGTTTTGTCAACATCACAAAGATGAAAGCATCAAAATAATGCAGCTATAAGAAATTCTGTTTTTTCCTATGAAACAAAGAGCCAGTGTACTCATATAAGTGAAATTGGGGGTAATAGGTCTATGGGTAACATTCAAAATTCCATTCTAATTTCGCTCATATTGTACATTTTTATGTCAATAGCCTTAAAAAAGCTGAAATACCAAATCTCAATAGCATAAGATGAAACACAAGTTTCGGGGTAAACTTTTTATGTGAGATATCCGAATATTTCGACCAGTTTTGCTTAAGTTTAAGAATATTCTAGCAATGAACTAAAAATGCACCATACGTAATTTCAGTAGCATGAGATAAAACACCTGGATTTTATTCCAAGACTTCATTAACAATACCCCATATAATTTTAATATTCTGCCTGTTTAATCGAATTGCGATTTTTATATTACATATTAATTTATCAAAGCAAATCCGGCGGAACTGTTCAATATATACAAAGTTTGACCGAAGAACTCAAGTTTCAAACGCATGAAATTACGCGTAACCCGAGATGGAACATTATATTACATGGCGTTCAATAAGTAAACCGAATCTACGCGACCGTCTTTTCCTTAACGAAGGAACATCAACTAACATGAGTCCATGCTTATAAGAAAGCAAATACTCAGCTCTATTGCAATACCATCTACGAACAATTCTTGCCTTTTTCGCAGTCACTCTATTTTATCCATGTGTGTATTAGAAAGTGGGGTCCAGACAACAGAACCATACTACCATTTCGGGAGGACTAGAGATGTGAACAATAGCTTCATAGTTTATGGATCATTAAATTCTTTGGTCCATCTTCTTTTCAACGCGAACACACTATAAGCTTTATACACTAGAGCTTGGAGTCCAACAATATTCCAGTACACACTCTGAAGAGCGTAANTACTTATATAGCTTGGAGTCCAGCAATATTCCAGTACACACTCTGAAGAGCGTAATTACTCATAAAATCATATGAAAAATTCAATCTAATTCTAGTAAAGGACATGAATTTACACTGAGCAATTAAGACATAGACGGTTAGAAACACACCAAACATAAAGATGCTTCTGATCGTTCTGCAAGTAGATCAGTTGGAAGTTGTTGCTTAAGAGGAATGAATAACTTTACATCGTCCGCATACATAAACATATTGGAGTTTCCAATAACAGGCGGTAAATCATTAAGAGATAGGCTGAATAATAAAGGACTTATATTCTTACCCCGGGGGACACCAGAGGAAACGTGAATTACTCTAGATGATAAACAGCTATTGAACCTGACATATTGAATTTTCTCTTGACTTAATCCATGAAAACAAGGAACAAGAAAACCCCAACAGTCTGAATTTTGCAAACAGCACATTTTGATTTCCGGTATCATCCATTGAGGCTCCAACCGCGAAGACAGACAAAGTTTTAGAAGAAAACTCCAGCAAATTTGCCATTGTCGAACGACGAGACATAAAACCATCTCGTTGGCGAAATAATTTGGGACAATTGATTCTGAACATCAGTAATGATTTTTTTCAATTACTTTGGAATAGCGGACAGTTTAAAAATGCCTCTATAATTAGAGACATCGGGCTTAGAACCGTTTTTATGTAATAGAACAATGAATAACTTTTCCAAATATCCGGTAATTTTGACGATTGTAATATAAAATTACACAAGTGCAAAGTTTTAATCATTTAGGAATCGGCACAATATGTTGATAAAATCATAAAACGATTTAGGATTAAATTAAAACTCTATTTGTGAATTAAGTAAACATCAAATCAGCAAAGATAACAAGCGACGAATTAACAAAAGGAATCGCTGAACCAAAACAGTAGGTCAGCAATAATAACCCTCTGAGCAGAAGTGCGCATGAGAAGTGACCAAAACTGCACAATACATAATTAACGTGTTCACTGTTAATTCAACAGTGCATTTTAAAAGATGCCGATCGATATTTACTTTTAATAACTCAATAAAAAAAAAATCGGCTTTTCAGTTGTTGATATTTTCCACATTTTCGGCATTCTTCATCATAAAGAATAAAAAGTCAAATTAGCATCCAGAAAACAATAAGAACAACTGAACACCAACAAACAACAGAGTAAAAATGTGGAAGTAGCCAAGATGAAACAACAGAGCAAAAATTTACTAGCAAGTGAACAATTGAATTTGAGAAAATTGAGAAAGTGTTCAAAATCGAACAACTTAGGAAAAATAAGACCATAAACAAAAACGAACAACTGAGCAAAAATAAGCAAGTGAACAGTACAAACAGCTGAGAAAAACTGAACCGTATGGAAGGGACTTTTTCCCTTGCTGAGTTCACTGAACAAGTGTTCTATCATCACTCGCTCATGAGCAACCCAACAGTAGATTGTAGCCAATGGCTTAAATTACTATGCAAAATCTTATAGATGTTTATAGTTCAATGGACACATTAGTACAAGATATACTACGAAAAATGAAATATTCATTGGAAATGTCAGTTTTTTTTATTCGGCTCTAGACAAGTCTATCAGTATTTCGTACAATTAAATGCTCTTTGTTAGTGCAGGTATGTCTTTAAAGGTGTACCCNGTATTTCGTACAATTAAATGCTCTTCGTTAGTGCAGGTATGTCTTTAAAGGTGTACCCTAGTTAGCAGATCATTTTATGTATGCTTAAAAATAGCTGACACCAATACATCCAAATAGTTCGACATATTTTCGTTTTGTTCTAAACAAATCAATGTTCTTCCATATCTACTTCCCAATCCTTCATGAATGAGCTTAAATTCTTCAAGAGTTAATGCGTGCAATTTTTTTTATTACGATAATTAATTGTTTAGAGGATGGATTTAAAACAAACATTTATCTTACAGAATGTTCTAATTGTCCTTAACGCTTATTTAAAATTTGAGAAATTGTCTACAGGCCCTATTTTATTGTTAATTTCGATTTGAGTGAAATCGGATACATCTCATAGGCGTTTTCCCCGAGATTTTACTTTAATCATTCAACCCAACGGAAGTTACAGGAACGCGCTTTTAGTGCAAAATTATGATGATTCCATAAAATGAGAGACTGATGGTATGCCGTCTATTTTGTTTTCATAATTGCTTAGTTACTTTAATTTTTTTAACGCGTATTTCGCCTTCTTTTTCCCTCATAAGTCTCCATTCGAATGTTAATCTCTCGCTTGGCTTTCGGCAGAAGTGACCAGTTGTTTACATTGGTTGTGTAGATCCAATCATTAATTCCATCCAAACCAGTGTGCCCAACTAATTTTGTTTGCTTTTGTTTTTGCTCGGGCTTTGTCATTAATTACATCAAAAGCAAATGTAATGATTGTCGCATCTTCCTTCTTAACAAAGGAACAGAAAAACTTAAGAATCAAATCGCTCGGCCCGTGTCCCTACGTCAATTTTTCGCAAATTAGATCATATGCTTCCCCTGCCAGCTTAACAAATCTAGGTTTTTCGATGTGCTGCATGGTTGATTCAACCCATGACCACAATATGTTATCTATACCAATCAATCACCCGTAGACTGAGAATATCATGGTTTTGTCCAAACTGTATAATGTGTAAACATAATTGTATCCCAGTATATATTGTTTAGAATTATGTTCATAGCAATGATTTTAGAAGTCACAAGTTAAATTGAGATTTTGTGGACCGACGCATTGCATGATATTCTAAAATTCCAACCACATCGGCGAAAACTTCGAGTACACTCATTGGCCCTTTAGCTCAAAATGCTCTAAATTAAATGCTTTGGCGCCTATTCAGAAATGAATGGTTTGCCTTAATTGTCATAATTTGATAACTATGAAAAAAACATGAAAGGCATGTCTTGGATTGAATGCTTCTGAAATTTGTTATGAAAGCATTTTGGTTCATTGGTGTTATGTTCTAGAATTTCATCAAAATGGGTGAATATCATCGAATACTATCAATAGAACATGTATCCCCGAAATCACTGAAATACTAATAAATGGTTGGTGTTTATACATTATACATTAAATTATACAGTTTGAGCATAATCAGTCCATAATTTCCAGCAAATCACCCATAAATGAGTTCAATTGACTTTCGCCAGTAGTTGCCAGTTGTTTACATTATTGTTTTTGCAGATCCAATGATTATATGCGCATACACTAAATTATACAGGTGAACAACTTGAACCCGATCATGATGAAACCTGCGCCTGTCGATGCTGTGTGCGCATGTATACATTTGAGTTAAATGTGGCGTAATTTTTTCGAATGCCTGTTCAATTCAACTAAGTGTTTGTTTACATCCAAAGTACGTACATGTATCGAAAATTGTGGGGTAAAACGCATGTCACAAAAAGTATATCGCTAGCAGTTATCTGTTGGAGTAATATTAAACTTTCATTCCCTTACCCTTTGCATAGTTTCAAATTAATGTATTTAATAATAATATTCATTAAAGACTTACAAGATCGATATCGTGTTGAAGAACCGATTATGGGTCATTCAATTATGAATTATTCTTAATAATACCAGGCTGTTCAGTTTTTTGCGGTTCGATAAGAGAGGGAGTTCCTTAATTTATTTTTTTCATGTTGGCCCTCTCTTGAGTGTAAGTGTTATTTCAATTTGACAATTTGTGCTTTGCTTACCAGTCATTTAGTATCGACATGTCGTAGTATTTTTTACAATAGCAAAAAGCAAATATTGTGCACCGATTGAATTTTTATTTTTGGTGGGTTAAATCGCAAAGCATCTTATGAGCGACTAAGGAAAGTATTTATAAGGAATCATCCGCTTCAATTAGTAGAAAGATGGGTTGCTGTTCGTACATTCCTTGAAAACAATCCACAACACCAGCAATCGTAGAAAATTAAAGGAGATCGTATTGGAAATCAGAAAATTATGTTTTTCTTATCGAACCGCAAGACTTGTATGCCTGATATATATAATTTTTTTTTGATATTTATAAATTGGTAACGAATAGAATATTGACATATTCACATATTAATTGAGTTTTTCTGTTTTTGTTTAAAATACAAAATTATTTTATGTATTACATGTACCTATTTTAATGCTGTTTTTATAATAATAATAATTTAACAATAATTCATTAATAATCAAAAATCCATATTGCGCTTAGAAGCGTTCCATCGCCAGGGAATGCTGTTTCAACGTATCATTGGCCAACCAGTCCTATATTACCACCTGTATCTAGTAGAACTCCTCATTTAGTGCCTGATACGCATATGACTTCAACTGGGTCTGCCGTTAACAATTTCACATCATCAAATAAATTTACCAGCTGAATAGAAGTAAAACAATACGCCGATTATTTGACAAACATCGAAAGGACAACTAATTTAATTTATAATATCAAAGTTGATTGTGAAGATTTAAATTTAATACCAATCCTGAATAAAACTGAACCGCAACAGCATACATCATCTCCGCATGATTTTGGGACATGCTTAGCAATAATACAAAATAAAAACGAGCGCATTGTGCCAATTTCATCTCTAAATAAGTCAAATTTAACCTCAACAACAACTCCAAATAAGTTTACCAGAAAACGAGAACGTTTATGTTCAACCAACTCAAAAGTTTTAATTAAACTCAATAACACGAATAGTGCGCATACTTAATAGATAATAGTTTAAAGAGTATATTATGTATTCTTCGTTGAATTGAATTTTAGTTGCTTGAATATAGTTGGTCAAATACTAAACAATTCCTTCAATTTATTAAATTATAATTTTTTGCTTACTGCAATAACAAGATCGCGGTACATATGTAATACAATAATTAACAATACACGTAAAATAAATTCTTATAAATTTCTTGATAAATTATACACAAGTATTTGTACAAAATGTTATACATACTTATTCGAATCATTCAGAGTTAAAACACGTCGTGCAAGTTAAGTAAAGTTATACAAATTTTTTGTTGGCTTGCGCTAGCTTGAAATAGGTAATGCTAAAATCAAGTCAGTTCCTTTGTTTATAGGGAAAAAGAGTTTCATTTTGGAAACCAATAGGCGATCTTGTTATTGATGAACGTTTCATTTCTTTATTTATTCTTGTTAATTTATGTTATTAGAGATAATAAAAAAGACTTATTGCAATAAGCCATTAACAATTCAATAAACTCAACTAATACGTTATATCTGAAATTCTATAATAGATAGTATATAAGGTCGATTCAAATAAAGACCATGTAAACAATAGTATACACACAAACAATTAATTTAATTTAATTTATTTAAAATTTCAACAAATTTTAAATTTATTTTAGTTTATGAAAATACATCGAACATAAATAAACTCTCTAGAAAATAGTAGAATGCAAAGATATGGCGTTAAAAAAAAATCTGTAAAATTTGATAATATAATGAAAAATCGAACTAATATTAACAAAATTTTAAATAAAATCGACAATAGAAATACATGATTTTATATAGTAAAAGGATTTCATTTGAAGTTCAACGCGATTTTTCACAATAAATAAAAAAGATTTTTTATTTCAACGTCACTATTATGTGAGTACAAATTTTTCAGAGCAAACATCAAAATAATGTAAACAACATTCTTTATAATTGTTCTACGATCGAAACACAAAAAAAAAAAACGAAAAAACAATGCAAACAAAAGAACGTGAAGGACCCGTATTATATGTTAACTTATGATTAAGACTGTGGCTTGATATGGCTTTTCCAAACTAATGAAAATATACAATACAATAACAAAACTCATTGCGAAACAGCTTTACAGGCTTAAGAGAAAAGGGGCTTTACTCGTTAATATAGTTTACTGTAGAACCTGGTTTCGAATTTACTGAAGTCTCCAATATTATATAAGAGTGAAAAATCGCATTTGAATTACAATAACTTATGTTCAATATACCCAATTATTTATTTTCAAAACTATTTAAAATTTTTTGTTTACTGTAATTTATTGTTTGTCACATTAATTCTGATAATCTATTAAAAAATTTAAAAGTTTTAAGCAATTAAAATGTTTTTAAATTCATTCATTGCATACGTTTCTGTCATATATACAAACATAAAAAAAAAATTTAGATAGAACACTTTTAAAACCTTAATATTTAAAAATATTTTTATTTCAATATTTAATAAAGATCACAAAGACCAATTTATAGAAATTATTATTATATTTGATAAAAGTCCTATTAAATAAAAAAATTTTGTAAAAAATTTAATAAGATACATTTATATTAATTACATAAATTAAACTTAGCGTATCTGCCTGATTAGGAGTTGCGTATGAATAAAATTTTAAAAAATGCTGTTAAAATGAAGAAAAATTAAATTAAATTAATTAAATTAATAGAAAATGTAAAATGTAGTATATTATATTATTATTACTATAATTGTTATTTGATTAAAAACATGTGTTTTGCATAAAGCTTTAAAATTTAGGGTGCCTATATTTGAAAAAATAGAATTTTGAAAGTCTAAGATGAAATTTAAAATAAAAATCAATTACGAGTACGTTTACTAAAATAAAACCTATTAATTATATAAGAATACATTTACAACTATGAAACTCGTTATAAATTTTTACTTTTAAAGTTGACTTAGTTTAAATAAAAAAATTATGTCAAATAAAAATTTTAATTTTAAAGTCACCATAAAAGTTTTTAATCACATGCCTGGTAATAGCTTTCTAAATATAGGGTTATTTTCTGATTGAGTATTCAGGGAATTTTCTTCAAAATTATACAAAATGGTATACCTTTTCCTGTTTTAAACCGAAATTTACAAACCAGTTATAAACTTGTTCGATTTTCTAAAAAAAAAAATATATATATNACAAACCAGTTATAAACTTGTTCGATTTTCTAAAAAAAAATATATATATATATATAAAAGAAATATTGTCAAACTATAAGTACCTTGTAGTTATAAATAACTATCAAATTGCGGCAGTTTAAAATATTGCATCAGTTAAAAACAAAACAACGCAGTACGGCATTTTTATACACGTCGCCAATGAAATTGGTAACTAATTGATGGAGAAAGATCCCTATATACTCTGAACATTCATTCATAAATTTCCTTTTCTTTTAAACCTGTCAAATATAAATTTTTAATCATTACAGGATTTTGCCTTCTTTCCGTTGTAAAAAAATACTTTCACTCGTTAATTCCTTCCTTCAATTAATAATATAATTCCTTCATTAATAATATAACTTTAAATAATCCATTGTTCTTGATATCCATGGGGCCCTTTTGATGTATTGTCATTTTCTATGTATTGTACTTTTCTATGAGAAAATGGATGTGGGCTACTGAATGTGCTATGATTCTGAGCATAGTAGAGAGAGGCAGCAAAACTAAAACACTCTCAACGAGAGGCCATCCACTATACATCATAGTTGATACATATAAAACCGAAACTGAAACATAAAGTTATATTTATAAGATATGCCAAATTTAAGTATTACTCGTTATTTGATCATCATAATGTTTGCTATTTTATTGTAAATAAAACTTTAATTGTATANAATATGCCAAATTTAAGTATTGCTCGTTATTTGATCATCATAATATTTTATTGTAAATAAAACTTTAATTGTATAAATATAAACAAACCTGCAAATTTGGAAATGTTCACCATTGTGAAAGCCTATTTGCACAGTCAAATTTCAAAGTCTTCGAAAGGAAGCATCATGTAAAATACTTCGGTGAATAAATTATAAAAAAGGAGAAACGCTCCTAATTAGAGCAAGAGGAGAAACAGTAATAACTTCAACTTTCAATTCCATGAATGGTGTCATATTAAATAGAGCGAAAAACTGTTTCTTAGGCTATAAGACTTCCAGCCACAATTTTGCCACAAATGAGTGCGAATACACATTTGAGGTCCGTAAAGCGGGTTTTGACCAAATTTGGACAGAACAGTTATATTTAATATTTTGGAAGCGACGTGGTCTCACTGTCGGCTTTTGACAATTTTTACTTCCGTATTTTTCCGTATTGGTTGAAAATTCTCAAACTTTTGTAGAACTTTGATTTCTTAAATATTTTGTTTATATTTTGAATATATTATTATGATATACCTTGTTGTTTGTTTTCGTAGAATATTCAATAGATTGTATATGTCGTTGCATACATATTTGAAGTCAAAGCTGCTTATTAATTATTTATATTTTTTATTGGGGATTCTTAATTTGCGGTAATTTAACTACCTTATATAAAACAGCACACGACACCGGACACATTTGTATAGTTTATTAATTTTGATTATAAACTTTAGAAATAAATTTTTGTAAAGCGCTTTATTTCTTTAAGTTTTATACATATTCGTTAATTGATGTTTCACTATCGTATTTTTAGTCTCGTGCTGAGGTAGATCTCGTCGGGTTTGAGTTTTTATTTTTTAATTTAAATTTCGATTTCACCTTCCCTAACTGTGTGTATATAATTTGCCTACTGACTAGCTTTCTCAGCTTTGCTTACCGCACATTCCTTGATCGTAACTGCGTTCTGTTGACTGTGGTATGGTTATTTCCATGTTTATCCAGGCGATGGTTGTTCAGCATGGCTTCGGGGATTCTTCTCCATAATCCCTAATTGGATTGGACCTTGCTTCGTTGTTTCGTACTACTGCGAGTGTTTCGTCCTTTTTGGGACTTTCCTCATAAATGTTGCCTCGTACCCTGTATTGGTTCGTCTCCGTCTATTTGATTACCTTCACCGCCCGTTTGCTTTGTTGGGTGTCTCCACCCTTAGTATCCTTTGTTAGGATCTTACATTCCGTTCATTGGTACTCCTCCATTGTGTTTGTCTCCTACCCTGGCTATACTTTTTGGTACTCTTCCGCCGTTTGTTTTCACACATGCGAACCAAAGATATTTTTTGTGTTGTGGTATTATATATATATATATTTTTTTTTATAACTTTTAGTTGGGGAAAAGCCTAAAAGGTACCGTGAGGGACTCGACACCACTAAAAGCCCTTCCCTACCCAGCATCCCGCGGAATTAACCTTTTGGCATTAAATCACGGGGATATTGTTAACAACCGATCGCCTAGTGGCTTCTACAGATACGTTCTTCTTGTTTCAATTCTCTCACAATGTGGGCACTTAAAAATATATGGTCGCCATCCTGGACAACTTGCTCAATACAATAGAGGCAGAATGAATCTGCTTGATGCACAATCCTGTATCGGAATCCCCTGAAGCACTCATGTCCAGTGAGTAATTGATTCATATGGAAGGCTACTTCTCCCTACATTATCTGCTATTACGAATCTAATATTAGGAATTAGTCGGTGCGTCCAGCGCACGCAATCTGCTTGATCACACCTTTCTTGTAATTTTCCCAGCGTCTCCATCCTGATACTGTTCCGTTCTTCACTCGTTCGTGTTGTCCTACGCTAAAATTTGTGACTCGCGTGCCAGAACATCAATAGGTATCATTTGCGAAATCACCAACGCAGCTTCCTCGCAAAACTGTGCGAATGCGCAGGCTTAATCTGCAGTATATTTATCTTAGTACCCCCGCGTACATTTTGAACGTTAATGCTTCATACCACATTGGCGCTCCATATAGTATTATGGACTTACCCACTCCTGCAAGAAATAGCTTTTTTTTTCTCCCGTCCATGGATTTGACCGTTATGTGAGNCCTTTTTTTGTCTCCCGTCCATGGATTTGACCGTTATGTGA
>JXOS01043535.1:0-13338 GCA_001015075.1 Cirrula hians
AAATTTGAAAAATACAAAACAAAAAAAAAAAAACAATGTTTGCGTATATTGTTAAGACACCAATGCTGGAAAACTATGCAAAGTGACTACAGTATAAAAAAAAATGAAATAAAATAAAGCAAATCGTTTTTTTTTTCGTTTATTTGCTATTGTATTTGTTTTTTACCCCATTTTTTTTTGTGTGGTTTGTTTATTTTTTCAAAATTTTAAATTTTATGCATTTTTTATTTTTTTCTATTTCTATTTCTATTTGTTTTGTTTTTTTTTTTATTCACGGTTTTTTGTTTTGGTTTGTTGCTATTCATTCTTTAATGCATTCCTGCTTTTGTTCTCATAAGCTTTTCAAATCATTTAGACATCACATACAACAAAATTCTTTGTGGTGCGAATAAAGTGCACTTTTGTGCAAACCGGTTGGTTGGATGGTTGGCTGCTTACTACTGTTTTTCGTGACTGTGAGGCAGGCAGGCAGGCAGGCAGGAAGGTAGGCTGTCGGTTGGTTGGTTGGTTAGTTGGTTGGGTGACTCTTTTGCGCTGAGTACCGCACAAGGCATGTACAATTTTGTTTTTATTCAACAAGGTCCTCTATATAAATAGAGGTTTTCTGTTTTGTGGATTTCCTTTCTATGCGAGCGTTCTTTTTGTTTTCACATTGTTGGCTTAATTCATAAAAATTTCTAATTTAATTTTTTCTCTTGAATTTATTTGTTTAACAATTTGTGCGTTTCAGTTTGCGTAGCGAATAATTTCATACTTGCACTTTGAAACAAATGGCATTCGGTGTATTTTAATTAATTCTTCTTATTAATATGCACTTACATAGAACGTATTTGTGGGTTGCTTTTTCACCAGATTTTAATTACTCTGCAAACTGCTGACTTTCTTGCCAACGCCAGAGGTCAATGTAACAAATTCCATAGACATTACCACCGTTATATTGATACTCTGGTTTGCATTACGTCTGAGTTACACGGATGTGGCGCTTATGGCACGAAGGTTTGTAGGGTGCTTCCACAAACTACATACGGTTAACACGCACCTGGCGTAGTTTGCGATGTCAACATGATTCATATTGGGCATTTTCTGAAGAAGAGGCCAACAAGTGCTATTGGGAGCAACGGTTCATATACCTATATAGGTTGATTTGTGGTATTCAGTTAAAAACTTGTATTTCCATAGACAATTGAAAACTTAAAGACAATTTTGGGTTCATACCGTTTTTGAAGACAGTAATAGGGCCAGCTACATACCTACTACATGCTGCTAGAAACCATTCCTCTACAAAAGTGGCAGATAACAGAAACAAAATTAGAGGCAAATAACACACTACTTTCTGTAAAACTGGCAAATTCATGCAAATTATATATTCTATTTGAATCTTACTAGCAGTTTCATCTGCTGGTGGAACAGACCTTATATTCAAGTACTTTCAAAGAGTTTAACGCGTGTAGATTTTAAGTTGCGACATTGAAGATAACGACCTAATTGATATCTGTCAAAGTTGAATTCGTCCTATTCCAAATATGATTTGGCAATGAACTCCAATTCAATAATCCATTACATTCAGCGGAAATAAATCTCCACATTCAATACTATTGGATATACGATTCATATTTGAGACTCGACTAATCGCGGTCAAACTTGACCGAATGGAACTTGAAAGCATATATTTTGAAACCCAAAACTGCGAAGGACTAACCTAAGTAATTAATTCCGGTCGCAGCTTTTCAATGATATCCCAACAGTTTGTAGGATGATTCATTTCTAAACCCATTAGTCATTTGACTTGGGGTATGATGTATTTGTGCAAAGATTGTAAGATTTTGTGTCTTAGAACATAATTATTGCAGCGAAGAGAATTGTTAGGTAATGGCCATACCATTTTAGAGTTTGACCAAAATCGGTGCATGATTTTGGGTACCTCCCATAAAACATTTACATCCGATATCACCGTCGACTGAAATGACCAGTTCTTTCAACGATATGTACTCAAAATTTTGTTTTGCTGCTATGTTTTCATATTCACATGCTATCCTCGAGTTTGATACGAAGCGAGTTTGATAGGAAGCAATGATGTAGGGTTATTCCCACATAACTTGTACGCCTGCAAATTCATTGCAATGAGCATAATAACATGAAATGAGCAAAATAACATGTGGGAATTTGGCATTGCAGCATTGTTCTGAATTTCCCATAAAATTCTAGGATTTGAACAAAATAGCTTCGGGTACCTCTCAAAGGCATTTATGTGCTTGATTCTACTTAAATGAGTGTATTGCCCAATTGTTTCATCGGAAGTGATTAGAATTGCGTGCTTCAGAAATAGTTTGCTGCTTTTATTAAAAAAACTCGAAATAATGTCGAATTGGGAAACTTCCGGTGCCTCGCATAGAGCTTGTAGCACTTTGAGCATAAACGCCAAGTGCTCAATTTTAAATTAATGATATTTGAAATTCAAGATTGTGACATAACATTCCAGAATGTGAACAAACGTACACCAAAAAGTTTTTTATTGCTACGTTGGTTAAATTTTTTATACATAAAACATTATTTGTATTATATAATGAGGGTCTTACATAAACCATTTGTAAATAGGTTTAATCGGTCCACAATACTTAAAAGGCTCTGATGACCCACTTTTCTAGAATATTCAAATGTATTGGCTAATGCTTCATCTTTTCTTTCTAGAATTTGAAAGTTCGTTCGTAAGAATACGATTAGTGATTTATCGACCAGATCCAATTGCTCCAGATATTTTGGTAAATGCACATGTCAGTTATTTGTATTAAAACTGAAAATGTGAAATTCGATTCTAATATTTCTGGGAATGTGTGAACCTGGGTCAAACGAAATTATTTTTAAATTTAGATTTTTCGAATTTTGTTTCTATTGGATAATCATCTTTTATACTTTTCATTTTAGTATACAAAAGTAATAAATACTAGAGTATAATAAAATAAAAATTGTTTTAAAACTTAAAATTATAACCGATTTCCGAACTTTACGGTAATTGACAGATGGGAATTTTGTAGTCATTACACGGACCTTGTCAAACCATACTTCGAAGTTTTTAATTTACCTTGAATTTCACCGAAATCGCCAACAAAGTAATAGCAATGCTAACAGAATGGCCTTCATTTTTAAATTCATTTATTTACCCCAAAATTGGGAGCAACCTTTCATGATTGCTGGTAATAAATTTGTAACGCTCAATTTCGGCAATGAGGGCTTAATATTTGCTTGTATTTTAGAAACCTGTTAAGTATCGATTACTTATCTATGTATTCATTTTTCCAGCCACTCAGTTTGTGAAATTGTTATAATCGAAATTTAAAATATGACGCTTTTAAATATTAACTTTTATTGCAAACTGATAAAATCTATCCAAATTATTGGCTGACTAATAAAAGTCCTGGCTATGCTACGTTGGCTTGCAACTATGGATACGTTTTTAGACACGTAGCCAATGATATAGATAAACTGCATATTACTTTAAATGATACGTTTGTAGTCCCTAAAAGGAGTAATTCGATACCTTTCAAAATATGTACTGCTATGACCACAGGAATTGAACTAGGCAGGTATGTCCGTCCGTCAGACTTCCAGTAGATTTACGAAACTTGGCACATGTATTTAAGAGAAAAATTTTAGTTCGAAGTTTTAATTTCTTGAAGATCTAATAAATATTTCGGGTGGCACCAGTACGCCTCGTTACCCAAAATTCCAGCCTGAATTCAACTGCAGCCATAAGAGATGATATTTTCAATGAAATTTAGTAATAAGCAGGATAATCATAGCATCTAAACGTTTTCAAAAATGTGTATGATTCGATAAGAATCAGAGATATAGCCAGGACTCGCATGTGGTCCGAAAAGAGGGTTTTAAACGGATTTTGCCAGAAATTTGATTATTGAGTGATTGTTGATATGATCAATGAGTGTAACCAAGTGTATATTGTTTTTGGTTATACGTTTGTAACACCTAAAACGAGCGATCAGACACCTAACAAAATATATACCGATATGATCAGCATCACCGTCTGTCCGTTTATTCGTCATCTAATTATAAAGAAAACCCGTTATGCTCACATAATCTATTGAAAAATGCTAGATCTAGGTTCAAACTTGGACCCGACCCGACCAATATTTCGGGTACCTCCAGTACACATCTCTATCGTAAATTGGAGCATTAGGAGTTCTGCATCCTTCAGAGTCGATATTTTGCAATGAAATTCCGTAGTTAGATTAATTATCATAACATCTACTTGTGGTTCAAAAATGAGCATGACTGCATGAAAATTGAAGGTACTTCCAGCACACCTTTGTGGTGCGAAAAGAGGGTTTTAAGGAATATGAGTCACAATCATCAAGAATGTTCAACGAACTTCAATTTTTTATTGATTATAAATACGAATAATGTATATACCCGAAATGGGCAAGTTTGGATGAACATCGGAGGTAGCTTTAGTACACATGCGGTGCCCAAGAAGGTTTTAAGCAAATTTTGACAGAAAAATTAATGAAATTCAATGAAATTTTGTAATGGAGTGATCATACAAAATTTCAATTACAATTCTTGTACCAAAAATCACAATGATTGGATAAAAATCAGAGATACATCCAGTAGACCTATGTCGTTTTTATGTAAATTTAGACAGAAAAGTTAATTCAATTCAATAAAATTTTAATATTAAGTGATAATAATTAATATCGATGCGTGAACCAAAAAGGGACATGTTTGGATGAACATCAGAGATATCTTCAACTTCTTTATTGTGACTTTTCTGGACTTAAGCATTTGGGAGCGACGTGTATCTCACTATAGGTCTTAGCCAACTCTAATTTTCTAACTAAAAATGTTTGGAGAAAAGACGCGTTATGATTCATGTCAATTTCAGCATTTCGCTACACAAACGCAATTTGCAATTGTGACATGCCACAGTCAAAAATAAATAAATAAATAACAAATAGTAATAATAATAATTTATATAATATATTTAACTTAAGAAGTAAAGAAATATTTGAAATGACGACACAAAAATGGCATTACGAAAAGTAAAAAAATTTCGAAAAAGCGAAAAGTTTTCCATGCGGATGCATAAATAGAAAATATATTTAGAACGCCTCGTTGCAAATGGAATTTACAAAAATGCACACAAAATTCGCATGCATATGTTCATCTAAGCTAACTATGAATGCATCTGCATCAAAGGATGCTGTGTATGCGCCATGCACAATTGCCAAGGCATAAAGCACGTACATATGTATGCCATGGCATATTCACCGTTTGCATATTCAAAGTCAAGCGTTTGCAGGGCATAGCCGACTGCTCGAGCACGCTAAGTCGCGCTACCGTTGCGCTAGTAAACCATGCTGAGCTTCTTCAGCACATAAACATTGTGAAGCGCTCAATTGCGCGCAATACAGCTAACTGTGAATTGGGAATCATTCAATCGGGCGTGGATGTCAATATTACAACGCTTATCGTACCACAAAGGGCGGAGCATATCACTGCCTGCGTGCTGATACGCACTATAATTTATGGAAACAGTGCTATGGGCTTTTGACTGCTGGTTTTTTATTTTATTTTTTATTTTTTATTTAATTTCCTTTGCTGTATTTTCATTTAAAATTAGAAACAAAACAAATTCATGAAAATGCATATGAGTGGAAAGAATATGAGCAAAACAGAAGCAAAAAAATTTTAAATAAAATAAATAGCAGAAATATTTTCAAGGATGTGTGAGATTGCGAGAGTTGCAAGGTTTCTTTTGTGTATAACTGCATTATATTGAAAAAGAGTTTTCTGAAGCAGAATAATTTAATAAGGAGCAAGATTTTGCAATGTGCACTAGACGACTGCAATGCCATCCTTGTGTATCTATGCCCAATCTCATTTGCGCGCATGTGTGTGTATGTGTGCGTATATAATTAAATGTATTTGCAAATGCTTGCCTCCTAGCATAGCAGGCAGTACCATTTAATTGTTACTTCTAAAACCCTGTTCAAAATAAGTGAAATGCATTTTCAATAGAATGGATTAACAAATTTGGCAAGGATATCAATATGAAGCAATGTGTGCTTACAAGCTGTCCAGGGTTATGCCAGCAATCGATAGGAGAAGCTTAGCAACACTCAATTAAGTTAATTGAATTTTGCGAAGTTATTCTGCTGCCACTGAGATTAGACTGCATCGACTGTAATTACCTATTGTCATTTTGGAAATGTAAATGATGCAAGTGGTCACAGCAGCATTCACATTATTGCTGCCCACAGAGATGTATGACAGCGGCATTATCAGCAGAGCAGCGACTGCCTTTGCTGTAATGCCATTCGGAACGGATTTATTCAAAACACAAACTCATTAAATGAAAACCAGTAGAGTCTCTGGCATGCAAAATGGAACTCTTTCAAGCATTCATAAGGCCAGCATTGCATATTGCCAGCTGCGTACAATTAACCGAACACCAACTGGCTTACTACCACCAAGTGAACGCAATTTGATGAAAATTACGTACGATATTCCGTTATCAGCATTTTTCAAATAAGCATAATGGCAATCATGAATTTTAGAATGTTAATGGCCAACACTGCAGTGACACAACGTGCAACGATGGTAGAACATGCTGAACACGATGTGCAGTACTTTTGCTAATTCCCAAATTTTAATTTGCGTAACTTTTACTCAACAGTGAATAGTTTTCAGGATTGTTCCATAAATGCCTTCAAATGGCTTAAAACAGTAGGTAAGTGTGGTACTCGTTTGTAACTCTAGCCTATTGTTATTTGAAATTTTTAAGCACATCAAGCAATTAGGAAAACTGAAACGGGATTATCATATACAAAGTAAACACAAGTGCCCAACATGTATTGAAACTTTTTAAGTGAATACGTAAATGAAATACTAAATTTAATTTTTATTTTCGTCAGCACTGTAATCATAATAATACATATTCAAGTCACAGAATAAAATAGTTTAGTTTGGAAAAAAAAAAATAATAAAAATCCAAGTAAATAAGATTTTAGTGAAAACGGGAAATAAATGTTGTAACCTCTCACATACGTTTCAAGTCCGATATGACTTAAATAAGGATAGCATCCAGTGGATTCATCGTAACTTATGAATTCATAATAAAATTAATAGTTAAAATAAAAACCATCCCAGAATGAAAGGATGATTATTACAAAGTCGTTTGTGACTGTCTAAAATTGTGATTTCATAACATCTTCCTGTCATGTGAAAATAATCGTGATTTAATAAAAATCAGAGGTACCTCCCTCCAATACTCCCATATGGTTCTAATATAGCTTTTAGTGTAGACATTATCATTTAAATTTTATAAAATTTCGGAATTGAGTGAACCTAAATATATTAAATAAGTCTACCACACATGAGCAAGCTTGAATGAAAGTCATAGATAAATCCAGTTGACCTATGTGGTTTAATGAAAATTTTGCAAGAAAACTTAATCAAATTTAAAAAATTTTTATTATTGACTTATCATAATCATGATCAAAGTGTGTACCAAAAATGCACATAGTTGCATGAAACCCAGAGATCGCTAAAATAAACTTAGCGACGTATCTCACAATTGACCTTAGCCGACTGTTACAGTTTAACTTGTTTTTTGATTAAAATAAAATCAAATGTTATTCAAATTTTTTCTTAAATTTTTTGTCAAGTTTCTTAAATGATTTCCTTTCCACCCTTTTCTATTCTAATTTTCAGAATATGTCTCTAAGTAAAATAAAGGTGAAAATGATTATTTGAATGCATTTAATAATTTGCTCAAACTCATAATACGATAAGTATTTGACTGATGGGTTTATAAAGATTACATGCAACATTTCATCTCGATATTTGAAATTCTACGGAATATTCGCATAGGCAGACATACAGACAGACAAGCTGGTTTACGCACGTCTATCAACGAGAGTTCCGGCATATGAATAATATTTTAGTAGCAAATTTTATAATCCTTCTTCTAACGGCTATCAAATCTGGACGAACGTATGTGTACCTCTAATCCAAGCTGTCATTTATATATATTACTAGATCATTTCAGTCTTTTCGATCGGTGTCACAAGCAAAAAATTATTTTTAATGAGAAATATATTAATTTTAACCCAAAATTTACGTAATTTATAATTCTGATGATCAAAACGAATGCAACTAATTCAGGACCTGCGTGGTTGTCCAGCCAGCGGATATTGTTCATGCAATCGGAATTTCTTGAGTTCCTACTGTTTTACATAAAATGATGTCAGTCCAGTGACTTGAAGTGCATAGAGTCTAAGCGAGTATCATGCAAATGTCATGCCAGTTCTTGAAACCAAACGCCGCCACAGCAATTATCACTGCGCGATATTAAACGGATATAAACTCAAATTAAAACTGAAATGCTCGTTAATTCTCAAATTCATAAAATTAAACAATTGATGTCGCCAGCAAATGTCAGTCACTTGCTGGCTAATGCTGAAGTAACAAAACGCTGCATTCATGCCACAGCCATGCGGCAGTGTTGCTCATGTCTCAGTTGAACGAATTTATGCTATTGTCGTTGTGTTCACAACACTTGCAGTTGTTGTTGCTGACATTTTAAGTTTTAAATTTTTCTTTTTATTTAACTACTGATGATCATGAGATGACAGCTGATTGCTGCTCATTTTGCTCAAGTTATTCTTGAATTGTTTTCTCGGTGCTTTGTTAACTCTGTCTGCGTTTCATATTTTGTTTCTTAAGAGCTCTACATGCATGGCACTGTCATGTTTGCATAACAATTTGCTGTAAGTACAACGCTTTCGAAAACGTATTCATTGCAAAAAATAAAATATTTTTTTTTTTTTTTTTTTATTAAAAAATCATTTTTTGAATATGGAGCCGCTAGCCGTTAAAAGATGATGTGATGCTAAATATACCCAAGCCCCTACCCCACAAGCTTAAATAATTGTTATGAAACGCGTCATCGTATCAGCTTTTGTACCCGAAGTTATTGACCGATTTCGGTCAACGTTAAGAATATCATGATTACCTCAAAATAAGAAAAAAGTATCCACTGGTCGTCATCCCAAATTTTTTAAAAAGGTGGGAGAAGGGCGGAGTACAATATTTTTATGCATTAAATACTTTCTACAAACCCAGAATACTCCCAGTTTATGGGTAATGAGTATAAAATTTAATTAAAATTGCTAAATATTTGAAAACATTTGATTCGATTATCCAAAACAGCCCATGTTTAACGATTTTCATATTTTGGCATTGATTTAAAAAGATATGTTGTGTTTAAACATATTGGGTAATCGATTGTCAAATACCGCGGCCAATCTTTTTTTAGGGAATTTGTTTTGAATTTTCAGCATTCGATCAAGTTGACAAAAATGTGCATTTGCCCTGAGCAGAACGACAACATTACGAATAAAACAAAAAAAAAAATTAAAATTCATTATCTTTTGTTTAACAACTAACATCACCGATGAAATACTCTGTCAAATATTACAAGCACACCAAATTAGAGTAACTTCCGATGAAATACCTGGTATTTAATCAATTAATTAAAATTAGGGATAAAACGCCTTTGCGAAGTATCCAAAATTTTACACTGATTTCGATCATATCGTTCAATAATTTGAAAATAACGTAAAAATGACAAAGTAATATCCGAGAAATCAGGAATAACTGTTCTATGGGAGGTACTTATAGTTCTAGACCGATTTTTTTCCAATTATGCAATGTTATGGCATTAACCAAAAATGAGTTCATATCAAATTTCAGTACAATGCGATTAAATACTTGGCTTTTATGCTTATCATCGTGAAATCGGAAAAAAAAGTTCTATGCGAGGTACTCGAAATTATGGATCGATTTTACCCCATTAGCCTTATTTTTGATTCTATAGAATATGTCTTCAATAACCATATGGTCAGCAATGATTATTTCTAGACATTACATACTTTCACCCAAAACCGTATTAACCTCAGCCGTTGACTGCTGGCTATAAAATACAAACACGAAAGTTACATTCGGCTTAAAGCCGACAGTCCGATAAATGTCTCTTTTTTCTAATTAATAAAAAACACTATTGTTGAGATTCGAATATTCTCTGGAAGAACCTCAGATTTGATCCAATGAAGACTATTTTTCAATAATAAAATTTGGTTGACAATGATTAATTTTTTATTTTTTTTTTTGAGAAATTAGCTTTTGGTACGTCCACAGAGTAGATATATTGGATGTACTTCTGAATTTCATCGAAAATTGCCCATTTTTGATACGTACATCGATCATAATTATGACCACTTGATGATGGAATTTCGTTGAAATTAATTGATGGATGTGGCAAATTTAGCTTGAATCCAATAATTGGGATTACAAAGGTATACTGAAGCTACATTTGATAGTCCTAAGGGTCTAATTTTGAGTAAATAGGTGAACTGAATGTACCCAGAATATTCGTTGGATCCTTACCAAATTCGAACTTAGATCCAACACTTTTTCCTAGGATTGTGCCAAATTTCGTTAATCTCTAGTTTTTCTCTCTAGTTTTTCTTTACGGTCGGATAAGGCAAGATCAATTCCTGTGGTAATGGTGATCATATCAGTACATACGTAGAATCAAAACTATATAGTAAAAGTAAATTTTTTTTTAAGAGCAAAACTAAAGAAATAAATTCAAAATTAAAAAGCTAACCTATAACAATTTCATTAATATTGTCGGTGGGCAAATCCGCTCGCCTATTCCATCACCCAGTCGACAGAGGAAATTTTTGATTTGTGGAAAGTATGTAACGCACAGAAATAACCGTTTCCGACCAGATACTTTTTGGAGAGACATTCATAGAATAATAAAAAAATTCGCTTGACCATTGTAATTGTGTGCGTCTGTCTGATATATTATGATATATTTTGATATATATAGCGATGAATTTTGATAACTGGGTATTTTATAAAAAGTGAGGCGAAGTTCATGAACGTATTAGATCGGCCTTTAACTTCATGTTCCTCCCAAACACCAAACCTCCAAAAATTTACTCAAAAAGCCTTAATATCCACACTTTATAAATTTATAGTTTTACTTTTGTAAACACCAACATAAAACTTTTGAGTGGCACTCCAAATTGNCCACACTTTATAAATTTATAGTTTTACTTTTGTAAACACCAACATAAAACTTTTGAGTGGCACTCCAAATTGTGAAAATTGTTCCATAATTGCGTTCACCTCCCGTAGACCAGTCACACCATGGTGCTAGATACCATTTCACTTGCTAAATTTTAGCTCAAGTGCTTGCCGAAAAGGTTCAGGAAAGAATTTGATTTCGGTCATGATATTTCTGGTTGAATTGACGATATATGGTTAAAAAAGTTTGTTATATAGACATACATATATATGTGATGTGCACCATTTGGAGAAGCCCTAGAATAGCATTTCATATTACCGACCATTCAATGTTGGCTGCTTTGGAATTGGTACAGCCGCTATTATTGCAATTACATCTTTCAATACACGCAAGCAGAACGTTGGCAAAATATTCTACAAATTGACAGCCTGAACGCAATATTACCATAATGTACATGTTTGTACGCGTCCTTAAATATATTGCCAAAGTGCATAAAGCCCTATCAAAATAACATAGCATCACATATTATAGAGAATTTTATTACAGTCCTAAGAATTCATCTAAATGATTAATATTTTAAAGCGTAGTTAACTATAGCATCTACAGATTTACTGAAAATGGGCATGTTTTAATGAAAATCGACGATATTTTCAATATAGCACCAATTAGTTCCCATTGTGTTTGTTATTACTAAAAAATATATGTTTTATTTTAATTGTCATTTTGTGAATTCACTCTTTTCCGAATTTTGAACCGTTATGTTTTGCCCTCAGCTGATTGTAACTTTCATCTTTTTTATACCCATCCGTCAATTGCCTGGAGATATTACTGTACATATGATTGTGCAAAGTATGTAATGCATAGAAATTATCGTTTTCAACTATATTTTTCTTCGATAATAGAATACAAAAAAAAAATTCGATTGGCTGATGTCCGTCAATACGTCTAGCCATATGTTCGTCTGTACTACTGTCTCTGACCCTAGAAACTTGGGTAGTTTTTGGGGTAGCTTCATGAAATAAGATTTCTAAACATATTTGGAAAAAAAAAAATTACGGTCAAGTTATTGAATGTGCATAACTGAGGGATTTCACAGAAATAAGCATAAAAGCCATGTTCTTCATTGCATTGTGCTGAAATTCGGTATAGAAACATTTTTCATGCCCATGGAATTTTAAAATTTCAGTAAAGTCGGTCCATAACTTCCGGTACCTTCAATACAAATTTTAATCCCGATTCCACGGAAAAAAGCGTTAAAGTCAAGCCAATAAAATTGGCAAAGTGTATATTAGTTTTCAGGGTACTTTTGTAACAACCAGCAGGAGCGATCGGAGACCTATGAAAACATATACCCATATAACCGGAATCATCACCGGAATTTATCTAACCATTTCCCTCCGTCCTTGCGTCTGACGGTGCGGCCATCCGTAAGCAAAAACTTCAAAGAAGGAATTGAGCTAATCTTACGAAATTCGGTACACACATTTAAATTTGGTTCAGATCAGAGCAATACTTTCGATACCTCCAGTACACCAGTTTACTCAAAATTGGGACATTAACTGTAATGAAGCCGTTAGAGTTGGTATTTTCCAATGCATTTATTAAGTGGATATTCATAACATCTACCTGTGTTCCGAAAATGGTTGTGATTGAATAATAATCCGTGGTACCTCCAATACATCCATATGTTCGGAATAGACGTTTTAATGCAGAATTACCCACACTTATCAATTATAGTGTATACAATTTCGGAATTGAGTGAGCATAAATATAGTGAGTGTACCTAAAATGAACAAGATTGGTGGCAATACAGGTGCACCTCCAGCACACCCATGTGGTCCCAAAAGAGGGTTTTAAGCAAATTCAGCTTGAAAAATTCATCAAATTCGACAAAATTTAGAATTGAGTTATCATAATTATGATCGATGTTTGTACCAAAAATAAGCATTATTGGATGATAATCAGACGTACTTGCATTGCTCCTCATTCCAAAAGAGGGTTTAAGAAATATTACGCTAGAAAATTTAATAAAGTTCAACGAAATTTTCTTACTCACTTGTCATAATTATGATCAATGTGTGTAATAAAAATATGCATGATTAGATGAAACACAGAGATATCGCGAATGCTATAGATATTTTGGGGGCGACATTTATTTCACCACCGGTCATAGGCGACTGTAACTTTCTTACTTTTTTCCCTTTTTTTTTTTTTTTTTTTTT
>JXOS01043535.1:16376-35461 GCA_001015075.1 Cirrula hians
AAAAAAAAAAAAAAATAGTAGATCTAGAGCATGTATAGCAGTAAACACAATAAGATTTCCAGAAAATAAAATCTTATTATAAAATTGGAATCTTCAGAGTTGATTCATAGAACCAGTTGGTGGAGGCCAGGTGGCGAGATATTTCTCTTCAAACTACTCTTCATACTACAGGCTCAGAACCATGGCGCTCTTGACACCGTTTAAGTCCTCCCCCAACATTTAACCAAATCAGCATAGTGCTTCTCCAAAAGTTTTTTAGTTGGCCATGGAAATGACACCTAATTTGACCCGACAGAGCTTTTTGCTGAAGAGCGTAGCTTCAGAAAAAGTGATTGATAATGCATTTCTGCAAAGCATGTTATAATTACTAACCAGCTGTATTTTTCTTGGCGAAATATGCAAACAATCAAAAAACCAAGATTCGATCGACTGTCTTCCATCAGTCAAACTTAAGTAGTTTTCGAGATTGATGAATGTATTTTTGTTATTGGGTGTATTTTTTAAATTCTGCGGTCAACTTTGTAAATGCATTCAATCGATTCTTAACTTTGAGCAGCTCCCATAGATCAAACTAACAAAATCACTTATAGCGACATTATTGTTCATTAAGTTACCATGCACCATCTTTGAGTGAACGTTTCAATAATTTCGAGAAGGTCCCATCGATGTTAAGTTTAGGAAATAATCACTTTTTTTTTGGTAAATGTTATTAAAGACTTAAAGTTCACATTATCTGGAAATGACTGAATCTAGTAACATACAGGAGAAATTGCATGAATTTTAATGAAAATAAATAAAGTTAAATTTTAATACATTTTCGGTAACGTCCACCCTGGATTTAGAAAACAGTTTTATTTTTATTCGTGTGTTCTTGAAGTTAAATTTACCATGTTTAGTTTGAGAAGTTTTGTAAAGACAAAACTGTCGAAGCTTTTGAATTAAGTCCCAAGGAAATCTTTCCTAAAAACTTGGTTAAATAAATTAGGGTGTATTAAATTCAATAAAAGCAACAAATGGAGAGGAATTAATTTTTGACTGACGGATAATTTGCAGTTTGTTGTTCAATGACCTTGTGTTCAACGGCGTAGTATTTGAAACGCAGTTGCCCTATTTTCTACGAGAACATTATGCTTCTTTCGGATACCAACGATATGCTCATCATTGGCTAAATTAAACAATACGTCAGTATCGCATTCTCCAAATTTGTTTGAAAGTTCATGAGAACAAAACAAATTACTTTGTGACAATGTGCAATAATTAAACTGTAGGATAATTCGTTGATATGATGGAGGATACAACGGTTGTGAAGGTGTCCTTTTACTGTAGCACTTACTTTATTAATTTTATGTTTTTTTGTTTTTTGTTATATTTGTTATTTAGTTATTCATACCTTAGAAGAATTCTTCTTTTAATGGAAATGAGTTAATTCGTTCGGACTGGCTCAGGACTTAGTCTGCATCACTCGAAACACCAAGCCTTGGAATAGTCTTGCAACCAGCATACGAAAGTTACTCAAAATACCAGTTTTGCTGAACAGCGCTTAAGCATGAAGGTTTCGATGATCTGATAAGAAGGGACGGGTACTTACTCAAGACCCGTCCCTTCTTATCAGATCATCGAAACCTGTGTAATGTGGCTTTTACGGCGATAATAGGGAACTCACCATCTAGTAAAATCACAAAGCTGATAACCGCAGAAGAGGAAAACTAAGGCTGCGCTGGACAGAAAAGGCTGAATATGGCTGAATGCTAGAATTGCTGAAATCCTTTACACTTTTTCAGTAAATGAAAAAAAAAAAACAGATTGAATGAGAGTTTCGCAGCATATGGTATCGCTTGGTTTCCAATTCATATTTTTTTCCTGAAACCAATTCTAAATAATCGAAATTGCTCGAAATGTCATCTGTTTAACTATAACAGTTACGTGGCAGTGTTTAGCCTCCGCATCTTGAAACACGGAAACCACTACTTATTCGTGAAGCAAATGAAGGACTTCGTGTTTGTTGAAACGAATATGTACCGCCTGGCCATTGGCGGGTAACTGAAACTTACAATATGACTCAACAAGATACAGCATATCTTATGTCATTTTATGCTAATGATTAGTTTATCAAATAAGGTGCCTATGCCAAAGATCGAGGGAAGTTTAAGGAGCACACGTTTTAGGATAAGAAAGCGAATTGTAGAAATAGTAGGAACGAGAGTAATGTGTGGTGAGAAATTTTTGCTCAATCATATACTCGAACTATTATAACTTTAAGCCAGTATGTAATGCATAGATATAATCATTTCTGACTATATGCTTCTTGGATACATACATACAGCCAAAAAAATAAAATGCTAAAATCCAATTTTCGTCTGTCCGTGCGCACAGTTACTTGGGAAAGTAACATATTTTGTCAGAAGCCAGATCGAATTCGAGAGCCAAATCAATCCATTATTTTAGTTACCTTGTATAGGACATTTATGTCAGATATTAAAACAGCAAAGACACCAGAACATTAATCAATTTTATGTGCAAAATTACCAATTTTTTCAGAGGGAGTTTCTGAAATTTCGGCATAACAGCAATATTTTCAAGATTTTATTAAATGAATGACTGAAACATAATTTATAGGCGGCTTTGACCGACTTTTACTTCTACATTGTTTTTAACAAGAAAAAACACACACAAACAATTTGAAATTGATACCTTGACCTGCACATTTGCACTGTTGATTTGCCGAAGCAGAAACGAATGTATGTGCAACGACAATTAAGAGCTACAGAACTTCGAGGTTAATCAAATTTCGATCGGACATTGCACTTTTTCATGAAATTGGTTTAATGGAAATAAAAAATCGACTATATAGTACCTATCTGTCTTTCATTCAACAAAATATGTTCAAGAAGTAAATTTGATAAATCTATCTCAATATCGACATCAGTTATCGAGTTGAATGACAGGCAGATTCTTCTATGCAATTTAAACGATTAGTTTTATACATTACATACTTTGTACAATCCCATAATATACCCAGTGAATTGGTTTATACGAATAGAGTTGGATGTACAAGCGCGAAAACCATATATGACTTTAAACTTAAGTATCCTTGAAATGGTCAGATACTGATTATGGGAGGAGCTACTGGACACTGTCTGAACATAGCGCATGCACAAAAGATAAGGTGCAAATCAGCACTTGCTGTTGGAAATACGGGGAGTAAGGATAAATTGAAACCACAATATAGAGTAATGTACTGAAGTATCTCCAAGATTTCAAAGCGATAGGCACAAATGACCTTCTCACCAATCGCTTGNGATTTCAAAGAGGTACCAGCGATAGGCACAAATGACCTTCTCACCAATCGCTTGTCTTAAACTAACCTTACCATAACATACCTGACACACAACAATTCAACGTTTATTTGGTTCATTTTACAAAACAAATACAGAATTTAAGTTATTGCACAAATATTAAACACTAAACAGGTGTATGGCCTCGTATGAATAAAAGCGTATGGAAAATATCGCGTACTTACATTTCTTGTGTTACCGTATGCAAAGTATACAGGGTCCATTTAAACGTCAACCTCGGACGGGCTTTCTTCAAAATGTTGTTCTTTAATCTGGAATGAGAGATTTAAAACTTAATGAGATAGAATTACTTAAAATAATTCTTTTCATCATAGAACATGATAATTTAAAATTATTTGGCTTAACTTTGCACAATAAACTGTTGATGTAGAAAGTCAATTAACAAGCCGAATAAGTGGTCATCAAGAACCGTTGTACGTATCGTAAACGAAACCTTCCAAGAATATCTAACGAAATCATGCGGCTTAAAAAAGAAATTCAATGAATAATAAATACGAGATGTCTCTTTCTTAAAAATATTGCAGCCGTCTGCTTGAGTTCGGTGGGCGCCTTTTTTGTCGATTATCAGAAAAGAGTAAAAACATGGTTGAGAATTCAAAATTTTCCAGCGTCATGAATGAAATGCCAATGTTTTTGTAAGCTATCAAAAAATTTCGTTATTTTCCCAATTCGAATTTGATTGTTTTCTTTTTTAAGTTATTAGAAGTTTCTAAATAACATTCGTTATCTATCAAAAAATTTTGGGGAAATACTTCAATAAATCCACTTAAAAGGAAAGAAAATGTATGGTGTCCAGTATAGTAAATAGCACGAAACAATTGGATACATGTGTCATCGTAGAAAATTTCAACATTCCATTTATTTCTTGTTATAGTTCTGACGACACCTACTGTATGTGTCCAGATCAAAGTTCCGACTTCAGCGATCGTATGTATAACATACCTGTGCAACCACATAATTAGCACGAATAGAATGTTATTGGCTTTAAGTTTTCTGGACCCCTACGCTTCAGTAATCTACTGTCCGCCGATATCAATACCCGAAGACTGTCACCATCCAACGTTGGACTAATCCATTAATCTTCTTCCCCATTATGCACCAACTGATGAAGTAAAACCAGTGCCACTCTTCGATTTTCGAGCGGCAAACATTATGGTTCGCAATTGGGCACTGTCAACTACCGTGTGGAGTTCATTATTGAATGTGCAGGATGTTGACTTATGTGTGAGAACGTTTTACGATACGCTCCAGTCATTATTTAATTGTTATGTTCCTCTCGTGCTCTCATGTTCCAAATATCCTTGATTAAATCGGCACCAACATATTATTAAAAATCTCCAACATCTCTTTAATGCCTGGACTTTAACTCAAAGGGGTTTATTATGCAAACGGTACGGCGCCCATGCCGCTCGTTTGCCTACATTCCCTTCACTCCATATCAGCATTACGTAAAACACATGTATCGCTTGATTTTCGAACCCATTGGAAAATGTGTTTGTGTACAGAATAAATCAGTTGTTTGGCAATTGCAAAATAAAAATAAATGTTGTTGGTTGAAATTGAAATTTGTAGATTGGTATTAATGAATGGTAAAGCATATTATTTGTTAGAGGAAGTAGATGGTGAAAATGAGCACCAAGGACATATTCCGCAATATTTACGCAGTACAACANGAGGAAGTAGATGGTGAAAATGAGCACCAAGGACATATTCCGCAATATTTTATATATATATACTTTTTTATTTATATCTTTTTATTTATATCTTTTTATTTATTTATTTTTTTTTTTTATGTTTCTTCCCAATATAACGAACACTATCCTTTCAAAATCCATTTGACATTTTAGAACAATTTCTTATTTTTAAATTCTTAGGCAAATTTGCTTCTCTTAATTTTTTTGTGGAAGAAGCTTTGTATTTCAACAAAAGTTTCATATACTAGACACGGGCACCGCACGGCATACTGCGAAAACTGCACGTGTCTGCATAAAAGCCCCCCACTATCATCTCGATTAGAAAAATCTCAAACCACTTAATTTGACGAAGTCTGGGTACTGGGGAACCTTGAAATCTATATTATCTATATTTCGAAAAATCATAGTGTTATATTGGTTTTAGTGAGGAAATTGACATAAAATTATCAAATCTTACTAGAATAATAAATAACATCAACTCAAAGCATTTTCGTATATAAAGGCACACTACGGTCGATCCAGAAAGCTGTAGTGGATGTACTTCCCGTTCTGGCAAATTGATAAGTTATTCCTATATCATGAATTACAAAATTCCAACAACCTGTAATCGTATTTGTGCGTAATTTGACGTAAAACGGCAATATTGGTCGGTTAGGAATCAATTTCATATATGCTCGATTTTTAATGTTTACATTAAAACCGGTAATCATGGGCATCTTGTAAGAAATAATACCAGCATGGCAGTGTTTTGTATCGCTTGCTTAACTAAGCTTCTTGGTGATGTGCCTTTTTGATGATTTGCTTAACACATTTCATAGAAATTGCTTATCAGTTCTAAGTGCCTTCGTGATACAATTACATTTGCGACCGTTGTCATTACAGCTGATACACACTTTGGAAAATTACATAGCGATCCGATCGAACAGCATGTATTGTGACAAGAAAATTTACGTTTATTTAAAGCTTGCCAGTATCCAATAAAATACATTGCATTGGGTTTTCTTATGTTGCCTGAACACTGGTCGTGAAGCTATCGGAATGTGCAATGTTATGGAATTAATGAGATAAGGAGGGCAAACATCACAGATTATTTATCACCTCCACTACAATTTTCTATAAAACCAATTTTTCTCGGTATAAATTATTATTTTATGTACTGATGCTAATTAAGATATAGTGCATATGTGCCTAAATCTTGTTCTTTTGTTACTGCTATACGCATAATGGCACTGAGATTTTATCACAGGGCTTAACAAATGAGGAAGCAATAATATGAGTAAAAAATTAACAGCCACATTGATGGAATTGCTAAAAACATCTTTTGCAAAATCATTCATGCGCAAACAAAGTTGCTTGCATATTCAATGAAGCTAATATGGATATTGTAACTATGGTGCAAAGCAACATACTCTTCACATATGCTTGGCTTGGGCTGTGCTGTCAGTTGCTAATTAAAGTGACAATATGGCCAATATATATTTGACATTTGTATTAGCCACATTGAATCAATTCGCATGGTCTCCGCTCAAACAACTTTGTCTGCAAACATAGAATATCATGCATACGCTAGTATATGTGTGCTCAATATTTGATTTCAAACACCAAAAACTGTTACATTGTTACAAAACCTGGACTTACTCTTATTCATTTCTCTGTCAACGTTTCAAATTGTTACGCATTTAAAAGTACGTAACGACACAAGTTGGAAGCAAAACCATCAACAATACACAAACATATAAAGGACAGTTATAATGAAGCGCGCAACAACAATCCAATTTGTGGTCTGGACTACCAGACAAATCATACAGTGATATGAAGTCTGTAACCTTGGTTTTAAGCCACAATTAAATGAAAGTGGCCTGTAAGCTGGAACAGGGTCTGGCTTGAAAGTCCACTGCTTGTTGGTTAACATTGAATAGTTGAGAGGCTTGACAATGGATTCCAAGTTTGTCTATTTCTATAATTTTATCTATTTTTTGTCAGTGAGTGTTCAACTCGTATCCGCTACGTAACGCTTTTAATTTGCCAATGCGTTTTTACTTCAACGCACCCGTCAGACATTTGCAAAGGACGCGTGAGAAAATTGTGATTCGAAGCGGTCACCTCGTATCGATATCGCATTTTCCAAGTTCCACTTTAGTAGGCCAACTACAATTATAGGATTAAAATCTACCCCAATTCAATGATTGTATCACTGAACTGTCAAAAAATACAGAATGAACGCACTCAGTGCTGCATTCGTAATGAACGTGTTCAGATGTATATCAATAATTATATCTTGACTAGGTAGTTTCCTTTCGTTGATTTCATTATTTGGGGCTTGCAATTAATGCCTTCTTTTTTTACTCTCTAGTTTTTATTTTCAAATGCACCATTTTCAATATAATCATCTACAATAGTCTTCTCAAGTAAAGCCTCAGTTGATTCCGAAAATTCCTACACTGCATAATCTAGTGAATCTTCAGTGAATAGCTAGAACCTAACAAACTGGACATTTAAATTAATTTAATAAATAAAGAGTCAAGCAAAACCGACTTAAGAAAGAAATGGCTGCGCGTGGCTAGAACTAAGCTAAGCTCCAGACTACAGCCTTGGATGATGAATAAAATTGAATTATGTGTCTGCTGTTGGACAAGTTTGGAACAAGAAATATCTACATTAGAAGGCAAAGCTATAAAAAGAGTAAGAATGCCATGTACGCCGTGTGTTTGCGTCAAAAATATGAGAGCACAAACCTTTGAGAGTACGTCGTCATTGAATTTGTTTCAGTTCAAATTCCTTAGCGAATTTCTTACAATTATGAAAAACATAGAAGCATTATGAAGTATATTTAAAGGATCATGGTGCCGATGTGGAGCTCCTATGGCATCTAGCATACGCTGGACAAAATATGGAAACGCTCGAAAAATTGTGAAAAGATAATAATGCAAATGTTTGTTTTTACTATTCGTGATTCCGATAGTAAGAAAGTGCTTCCCACAGAATCACAAAATCAGACAGATACAAGCGGACATGAAAATCAAAGTCAAAGCACTTTGTAACCAGTTGAGGAAGGTGCTTTTCGGCACAACAAAAATAAATATTGCAGCCAGTGGTACAATTTCCATGCTCAAGCTCATATTACTCGGACATGTAGACAGCACACAACAAAGGGTGAATAGGGACGCAACCCCAAAGCAAGAGTATGGTAAAAACAGATTGCTTTAAACTATGGAGATGTGCTTCCAATGAGGCCTAGTTTCATTGAATGAAAGCGTTGCTTTTTTCTTTCCTTCAGCTTTTCATCGCTTAATCGAATTCATTTTTCTCTCATTCTATATTTCGGAAATGAGTATTTGTATGCATTATACGACTGTGTTCAAAAAGTAAATTGAATTGTAATTTAAACTAACGATTCGAGCACAAACTATTTTATTATTATCTTGGTAATACTGTTAATGAGAACCGTGCCGAATTTTATTTGAATGTCATCATTAGTCATATGGTTACGCTTATGTTTTCTAAAAGGCTAGAACTGATTTTGGCAATTTTTACAATAACCGATTTTGCTGACCAAAGAAGTGGCATTAAATTTTGTTCGTGGGATGAAATTTCGGCTGAGGAAATTTGCAGAATGCTGAACAAAAAAAGTTATGTAAGTGATACAAAGATTACAATGAAGGCAGAGAACCTGTTGATGACTTGGAACGCTCCGGCCGACCATCAATGTCAACTGATGAGAAACAGGTAAGGGGAAATCAAGGAATTGGTCGTTGAGAATTGTCGATTGACAAATAGAGACCATGTCGATATACATGGCATTTCAAATGGACCAGTTCAAACAATTTGAAGGCTAATTTGGGCCTTAGAAAATTCAAATCGGTATACTATACGGACGACTACGGACGCATTATTACGGAAGATGAGACTTGGATCTATGCTTATGATCCGGAAAAATCCAATCAATCGAGTGAATATAATGTAAAAGCCAAGGCAATACCAACAAAATCTCACCAAAGTAACTCAAAAATCGAGGTTACGTTGACAATTTTTTTCGACAATCGTTGTGTCGGGCATTATGAGTTGCTTCTGCAGTGCCTGTCAACAACTGTCAACAACGAATATTATTCGATTGTTATGCGTCGTTTGCGTGATGCTATTCGCAAGGAGAGACCAGATTTATGCAAAGACAACTCCTGGCTTTTGCATAACGATAATGCGCCGTCGCACATGGCATTTATAATTCGTTAGTTTTTCGCCAAAAATTCCACTCATATAATCGCAATCCGCATAAAGTACACTACTTTGCTCCAAACCAAGCACAAGTGCAGTCGATGACTGATGAACATATAAATATGGTAGTTCAGTTGCCAACTAGTTAGTTGGTTTTCAAATGCATTGTTGTGGAAAAAGTCCACATGTATACTTAAAATGAGGAAAACGAGAGTAAACAATTAACACAAGTATGGCTTTCATGCAGTGATGTTGCATGTTCAATACTCAACTCTTCGATTTGAACCAATTGATTGTGGCTGCGATTGGTCAAGGACGTTTGACAGTTGTCATAAAGAAGGCATGGTATACAGTTAAAGTTATCGAGTAAGTTAGATAAATTTGCGCCGGCTCTAAGCTGCAATGCTTGTATTTATATTGACAAGCTGTTTGCATTACGTGCAGCTATTATGCTCAAACCGAATTTTATCATCAGCTGGAGCGAGCGTCTGCCAACGTAGCTAAGACAACCTCGCTCTTTTTTTTTTTTTTTTTTTTTATTTAAATATGAACCATTTAGGTTTCTGCGTTCTCTGGTTTATGAAATTTTCNAATAAAAAATTTTTAAAGGCTTTTTCTTGGAATGTGACACCATTCCTTGCTTTACTTATGCTGCAGCATATGCCAGCTTCATATTATTTAGTTCCTTTTGCTTCTTTTTGTCTTTTTCAGCTTGAATTAATAAATTTGTGTAAAACCAGCTGGTGCTAAAGAAAGCACAAGCTCATGCATTTCTTACGTGTGAATGCGTGAGTGGGTGATTAAGTTTCCAAGTGGCACTGAAAGAAGTTTTTTTTATTATATGTTCTGTTTTTCCACAGGATTTCAGCACTTGACTAAGGCACAGCAGATGTATGCCAGAATACATTTAGCTGCTTGTTTTATTTTTTTGTGACTTTTATTGTACGTTGCTTTACAACTTTGCTTTTCATCTTAGTTTTTGGTGCTCAGCTTGGAACTACTTAATCGATTGTAAATTTGCGAGAGAATGCGTATATTAAATTTCAGTCAAGAGCAACATGTGCCATTTGCGTTGACACATATGCGCCATAAGACGACAGCAGGTCATTATGTATGCCTTTGTGTGAGTGTGTGTATGTGTGTGCGTGTTTTATGCTTTTAAACAACTGCGTACATTAGCTCTGAACAGAAGCCCAGTGAAGTAGCGACACACGATGTCAACCAATCACATCCATTAAAACTCGTTAAATGGAAAACTTTTTCACAATTAAGGCAGCCGTCCTGCATTGAAAATACACCAAATGGTATTCAAACATAAGGAAAACGCTCCGAAACACTCTCGTACATTGATAATTACGTTCTTTTCTACGACAACAATCATGTAACTATAAAGCACCATCCAGCATAACTGGATATGACCGGTAGGTATGCGAACTCATCGAATCCTATAACTTTAACAAATTGTGACGAAGAGAATTATAATATTGCTCGCATTACTATACGCAGCAACAACACAAGAAATCAAATGCGTTCGGTGGAGTTTAATATTACAGTCGGCTTAAGCCGATAATGCTATACAAGCCGCTTTCTGATTCTTAAACACAGAGCAGTCACAAAATGAAAAATTTCAGCAAAAAAAAATTGTTTACAATTAATAAACATATTCTTGAACCCCATAATTGTATTGCAACATTTTAAAGACGTATTGACATTGATGATAATATTTATTTCAGCGCATAATGAAATTTAATTGATGTTTGTAGCTAAATAAGCTTAATTAGCGGACCACATAGATGTTCTCGATGTACTTCTAATTGTTTCCTTACATTCTGTTCATGCGATAGCCTTAAGATCGCAATTTCGAGTAAAGAGGTGCATGCGAGGAACTCATAATATTATTACATTCTTGAGTAAATTATAGGTTCGATCTCACATTTTTCCAGGAAATGTGTCTGCCAACTTTGGTAAATCTAGATTAAACCGCTCTTGTATGATTCTTTTTACTTATGGAACGACGAAGGAACATAGTTACAACAAGTCACGCTGATCATATCGGTATACATTTTGATGGGTCTCCAATTACTCGTTCGGGATGTTACAAACGTATGAACAAAGTCGTAACCGACTACATAATACCCATAAGTCATTCACAGCATAACAGCATCATATACAAGAATACCAAATTTCAGTAAATTTCGATGAAAACACTGGTTTTTACTCATTTAAATGCAACTGGCGATATATGAGTAAAGTAAAGGTGAGGTATCGATAATTATAGTCTGATTTCGCCTATATCGTTGAATAATATGGCAATTACGAAAAATGTATAATTAAAAAATTTCCGTAACTTGCGATGAAAAACCTGGCATTTGAACTAACTTCCGTAAAATTGGGAGTAAATATTCTATGGAAGGTATCCGAAGTTTTATACCGATTTTGCTCAAGTTGTACAATTAAATTAAAAATGCTTGCATACCAAATTTCAGGAGTATGCAATGAAGCACCTGGCTTTTTTATTGACTTCCTTAAAATCGGGAGAAAACGGTCTTTGGGAAGTACACGAAATAATTTACCCACTCGGCCCGTTCGCAACTTATAGTGCTCATGGATATACGGAGAGACAGCGGGACAGACAGACAGCCAGACAAACGGTTAGACGGAAATTGGTATTGGTATTTATGATTATTTGTATGCATTACATATATTGCACAAACCCATATTACCCTCAGTCTATAATTGATGGGTATAAAAAACCACATACTTTTGGCAATCAATTGGCAAAGTGAATAAAAATATATTTTTCATATATGAATACTAAAAACAATTTTTTTTCCAAGTACGGGAATATTGCACTGCAATTGGACTGATCAAGTTCATATTTGTTGAATAAACTTTATAGCAACAAGAATTTTTAAAACTCAAAATCAAATTCTTACTATAAACCATGAATTTGTTATTTTTGAAGAAAACCCTTATGAAGGGCTCAGAAATGGTGGATCGGTAAAACTGATTGGTAGAAATGTTAAATGCTATCATAGGCAAAAAAATATGAATTAAAAAAAAAATGTTTTGAAAAATAGTGATTCAAATCTGAGAGGTTCAGCCGGAAATTATTATTTTATTACATTATATATATTATAATATTGTTCAGATTCCCTAATAGAAGGAAATACTTTAATAATTCTTCAGCAGGATTCAGGGGGTTTAATGGAGGCTTCTGATATTATGGACCAATTTGATTCAAATATTACAGGGGTAAATCAATAATTGAACAATGCTTCAATTTGAAATTTTAAGGAATTATTTGATTTTAATTAAATTCAAAGGTAACTCGTGTTATTGAGCTATTCGGCACTCTTCAAAACTTTTCTAAGTTGCCGAGATACCCGTTCAGAAAACAAAATGTAGTACTTTTATCTAAAACAATATTCGAAAAACTATTGCACAATCGCATTGATTTTTGATTCTATGAATATGTATTTAAGTACAAAATAATTTGCACTGACCTAATTTAAATAGGCCCAATTTTGTTATATAACCCTAACCGAGTCTACAGGTTCGGTTTGAAGTTCAAAAGTTTTTACACGCATGACAACGAGCGAACTTTTCATAAAATGCACAAGTTTCTCTAGCAAACTCAAAAGAACCAGGTGCTGAGTTTGGCATAATCATTGCAAGCTGACATAGCACATCGTGACTCAGTTTAGTATTATTGAAATAGCCAGGCATTAAGATGATTTGAGAAGTTTATCAAAAGTAAAGTTTTTCCGCAATTAGTCATTGACTGGATATCAATTGTCAATTATTTACTTTTCTACCAGTAAACGATCCATTGTTTACAATTTTAACTCGCCCGTTTTGTGCGTGGTTTGTGTTTTGTATGTGTTTGCTGAATTACATTCGCCGCATAGATTCCAATTTGATTAACAAACGTAGACTTTTGGTCTTAACATGCGCTCGTACACACACACGCACACACATACGCACACCAGTACACATGCCAGCGCATGCATAAATAAACATTTGCATTTATATTCCCCCTTGTGTTAATCAAAAATAGTATACGTATTATGTTCCGTTGTAGCCCACTCTGGCACGCACACATATATAGAGCAATAGATACACATAAAGCGGGACACCCTTTATGAGCAATTTGTCCTACATGTGTAGGTTGCGCAAACAGCGCACCCTTTATGTTTGGGTTCCCGCTTTCGCATACAATTTGTGCGTTTCTCTATTTGCTTATTAAATCCAACCACAGTTGTTTTTTCTTTAGCATCTCTCACTGTAGTTGTGCTCTGCGTTCCTGCTTTCACACACACACATGCATGGTTCATACCCTACAGTTACATGGATCGCTTATCAGCGGCGACCAATAAAGAAATCATAGTTTCGTGTGTCAATGCGCTCTAGTATAACGCTTAGCAGGCCGTTTCTATAACTCTCTTAGAGAAGCCCCATTTCAGTTGGCAGACATAGCCAACTATATGCGTAAACAGGTATAACTAATTATCACTTTTAGTCCGGTTATTACTTTCCTATAAAGCAATCTGTTGAGATCGGAGGCCCTTGTGAGTAGTTTGAAGAATTTTTTGTATTTTACCAATCCCTGAATGTGAAGTCGTGCCAAATATAGTATTATCGGTACACCTCAACACACCAAAAAAATGTTTGCAATCCAGCGCTGTGTATTGCTTTGTCGGTGTCGACCACTTATTGTTTACATTTTTATGTCAGCTTTCATGTTTATTATTTTTTTATATTTTTATATTTTTTTTTTTTGCACTGAGTACGACCCATGTGCGGAGCTTATGTCAGCACGTTGGCTTGGTTCAAAGTAAATGAAGAAAATATTGATTTTTGTTTGGTTGATTTGTTTGTTTATTGTGTTTGTTCGGGCTTAATATTATTTGGGTTAATTAAACAGCATTTTATCAAGAAACAATAAAAATTAAAAAAATTAAAAAAATTAAAAAAACAAAATCACAAAAACAACATTTCAATCCACATCGAATCCAACAATAAAATTTAATTTAAAATGTAAACAAACAATTCATTTGCGCAGTGATATGCATAAGTAGGCATTGTTGCATTAATATGTTCTCGATGTCAATAGGCCTAAGGGGCGACACAAACATTTATATTGAGCGCAATCTTGTCTTCGTGGAATTGCAGAAGAATAATTCATTTCAAATCGCACATCCTTCCGAGGATTTCACCACTGCCAGCGAGAAAAAAAACAAAAAACGACTGTGATCACAATCACTTTAGTAATCTTTGAGCTTCATTGAACGTAAACGTTTAAAAAGTTGCGTTTTAAAATATTCAAGTGGGAAGAATCGACAATAAATTTCGAATAGCCTCCATAGAAAAACCATGTCTCAGAATTTATAACATATCAATTAACATAAGTATGCATTTTACGTTTCTAAACTGCGCTTCTGGAAATATGGTCCCGATCGTTTCAATATTTCCGGGACATTCTGTAAAATTTTAAAGCCAACAAGAGTCCGTCAACACTATATATATAATAATTATCAGACATTCATTTCATTGAATCATCAAAATTTTGCAGTAATGCCATCCCATGAGTTGAGTCATTAAAGTAAAAGTTGGGATAAAACGCCTGCGACCAGTATCCGATATCACTGAAATTGATAAATTTTCTGGACAAAATGAAAAATCACCTAAAATTCTAATTTCATCAGCATGTCATCAAACACTTGGCTGTTACGCAAATTTCTGTGAAATCGAAAATGAAAGACCTAACGAAGGTACCTCAAATTCTGAACCGATTTGGCCGGGTCACTAACTTTAAACAAATATGTTCACAAGCCGAATTTCAAATTATCCCATGCGAATGACGGAAGTTATTATGCTCAAGAACATACTGAAATCCATATTTAGCTTTATATTCATACCTACCAGTACCAGACTGTGAGTAATTGCCTAAATCTTCTTGAATTCGAGCAAAATCGGTATAAATGGTCATATTTCCCGGAAATTAGTAACAACACCGGGAGTTTCATTGCATATTACTTAAATCGGATAAATTAGCAGATTTCGGTCTTTGCTATGCCATTGCAAAATTTTATCTAAATCGGGCTTTAACTTTAAGAACTTATCAAAGGAGAATTACTTTCGTTTCATTGCATGCTCCGGAAATATCAGGGTAGTATTTGCGGTTGATTGCCTTAATCTTGTATTATTTGGCTTTAACTGCGAGTACTTCCCATTGAACGTTTACTCCCAATTTCAAGGAAATTAGCATGAACGCCAGATAATTGAGTATGTTCTACGGAAATTTGGTAAAGGACCATTGCCATAACTCTATCAAATTTGAGGAAAATTGATTCATAATACAGGATACCTCCCAATTTGAAGCAAATTAGCATAACACCCAAGTCTANACAGGATACCTCCCAATTTGAAGCAAATTAGCATAACACCCAAGTCTATCATGGCATGCCACTAATATGTAAAATATCAGCGATTTTTCGTTATGTCCATAACATTTTACTGTTTCATTGAAATCGCATACATCGTACTAACATTGTACTCGAGATGAAAATTTAATTACTTACCTCATCGGAAGTTCCAATCATTTGATATAACTGATGGATATTATGTAGACCAACTATTACTGAATATGTCTCCAACAAAGATGTAGACAGAAATGGCTATTTCTCCTCATTAAATACTTCTTAGAAACCCATAATACCCTGAGTCTATGACTGATTGTTATAAAAACAGAAAATAGTTAAATTTGTTGAATTTTATTTTTGAATATGCATTTCTGTTATTTGAAAATTTTGTAATCGAGTTGAATATTTCCATGAAATGTTAAATTTGGGCATTTTTTGTATAAACTTCTACAAAGCAATTGGCATGGTATATGGTATATTAGTGTTGGCAAGCGGTTTTGAACCATTTGCATAGTTTTTATTCAATTATGTCCTTTGCAATTTAATTTTTAAATACAACATCCATTTAGAAGCCGCCTGTATTGGCCAAAGCAAAATTTATATATGACATCAAAATACTCAGCGCATTGACGAACCGAAACGTCTGTGTTGGGGGCAAGGCTCACTTAAACCGCTGCAACCAGTTGATAGCAAAGACCTGATTGTTTTTGAACACCATGTTGACGATCTCTCACTGGCCCGTGCTCACAAACGAATAGTGTTATCAGCCGGTGTGAATACAACTGAACGTAAATTGTTTCAGTTTGAAGCGCTTCATTTTTAAAATTGTACTGAATTAATATTTCAAAAACATGAGTTATCTAGCATGATAGTTATAAAATGTTTAATTACCGACGACAAAATGGGAACCCTGTACATGAGTGGCATTACCACAGGAATGGCGCTAGCCATTTCTGTGCATTTGGCTTTCCGTACACTAATACAAGAACGAATGTATAAGCCAGGATTTACCAAATTTGACCCATATATTCAATAACAAAAAGGTTTTACAAAGTTCGAATTTAACGATGAGCCGACAAGTCTTTCGGATGACTTCAGAAATGGGACCGTAAAGGTTACTCATATAACTCCTTTTTTTGTTGCATAGGCGTTCTGACGATAACGTTTAACCATATCCACTCGAGCTGATTTTTGCATAAAAATAGATAATTATATTTTAGTATATATGAAGTTTCATATTCACTCTTTACTTAATCAAGTTCCGGTAAGTTGTTGACAGAATATATGTCGTATATCGAAGGACCAGACCACTACCAGCGTACTAGCATTTATATAATAATATTTTTCGGACCTGAACGTCAGCACAGATCCTCAATTGGAATTTAATTAAAAATTAATATCTAATTGAAACATTGAAATAATAGTACCTGAGTTGATAGACGTTGAAGCACTTGTGTACGTTTGTGAAACGAAATAACCCGGAACTACTATTGAATCTTCAACAGAAAACAGCATGAAGGAATCGAAAAATGTTTGAAAGCGAAATAACTATAAAGATTGCGCACTTATCTAAACAACTTATATAAGTTGCCTGATTATGTTCCATCACGCAGGCCAAAGGTCAAAGTGCTGCAGCACGTTCTATGGAATTAATGCGAATTGAATTTGTGTTCGAATGACAATATGGCCAAGCTGTCACAGTGAGCCATTTATTGTTATGCGTAGGTAATAAAGCTTAAAGGATGATATGAAAATGGGCTCAAGTTGAATTGCTGGTATAGCCAATAACGCAAAACCGCCCATGCTATAACATCAATCAGTGTGTTTTGCTCGAATTAATTAAAAAGTTTTCCAATTAATTTTCCAACGTGTCCGCAGCTTGACATAAAATAACTTAAACACTGCTAACACGGCTGCGAAACATATTCGAAATGTGTATGGGCGGCAACCGATTGGCATCATCATTATTCATTGCAATTGCTCTTGTGTGTCGAGATTTATTTATTTTTCTTTCATTCTATTAACTTTTTAAAGTCAACTTGATACTTGAGCGGAGCTGTATTTAAGCCTGCATCGGATCATGTCCAGGAATTCAATTGATTACGGCCAAGTGAAAAGCCTCCCAGCTTATGCATAACATGAATAGCAAAGTATTGTATTCGCATGCCATGCCATGCCATGCCACCTAATTTCTCATTTATTTTTCGACTATTTTTCAAAAATAGAGAATAATATTTATTGCAAACAACAACAACTGCAATATATAAAATAAAAAGTTTAAAAAGTTTGCATTTTTCAAGTGGGATTCCGTATCTCATTGGTCGCCTTGTGAAATCATTCATGATGAAGTGTTGGCAAATGTTTCGCTTCAAATATTTCACAAAAAGTTTTCCACAATCAAGGACAGTGTGCAAGCGGTGCGCTGTGCGCTTTGCAGTGCTTCCTTATATTCCAACCACCCACAGCGGCAAGGCGAACGTTTGGCATCATTAAGTGCCGACGTTTCCTTGCTGCGCTAGCTGTTGGCTTAGTCGTCCCCACAGGCGTTTCGTCATCGGGCATTTTTAAATAATTAATTGTCATAACTAAAGCCACTTTACCATGCGAATCAATAATTTGTATAATTTGCTGTCGGCAGGCGCTTTCTTAGTACATAGCCAATTATTAGACAAGGTTATAGAGCAACAAACACTGCGGTGTAGCTGTGCGTGTGCTAGCCTAAGTAATTGCCAATGCAGAAGCTGGCATAAGTGGAGCTACGATTAATGTAGGCACATTTTAGGCTGGAAATATGCTCTAAATTTATATTTGTGTTGGTTTTAATCTTAAAGTGTAGCAACGCGGAAACTCGCTCATACAACTCGTTTCATATTTGATGTACAAAACTGCTATCAGCGCCAGCTTTTGCCTTGGACTTTCTTATGCTTGTGTGAACATGCTGATTAGGTTGAAACCTGCAGTGAATTCGTGTCAGCGAGGGACACATTCTTATTCGAAGCAAAAGTTATTATTTCCTGTGCGAAATATCCAATTACCAATACAAGTAATGGCAGCACACATCAGCAACTTGCATTCAATGCCACCAACAAGAGTGCACTGCAATGCAAGCGTTGACGGAGGCAATGATAGAAACATTCAAACGCCAACTGATTTCAGCCGCAAAAATGAAGAAAAACATGAAGCAAAATGAACAATGTGCCAAGTCTTATACGCATTTTAAGCCAATTTCAAAGGCTACCATGTATCTACAATGTCCACTGACATGATGATTGTTTTCATTCTGGTATGATATGATGAATACATGTCTCATCCATCATCACATTTCAACGCATATATTCGGATTTGTTATAGTGGCACAAGACAACACTGTTCAGAATCATCAATTCGTTGTTGTTTTT
>JXOS01043728.1:0-27844 GCA_001015075.1 Cirrula hians
TATATATATATATATATATATATATTGACATATATATGTATGTATAATGATATATACTGTTGAATGTAAGATTCCGATGAATGCAGGATTGAAATTATGGTGCTTAATAAATATTTAGTTATATATCCATATAAAGAAGTAAAATCATTATTAATAATACAATTTCAAATTGCAATTATTGTAAATAAATTTATATTTACATTTATAACGTAGTTGTAATTAACAATAAACAATTTTAAATAAAATAAATTTCAGCATGTAATTTAACTTTGGCGAAAGTTTTTCGTAAATTTGCAATTATTTTTATAACGACATCCATCTAGTGATAGATCGGATCGGACGACTGAAATATAGACCAAATTGTAACCAAGCTGAGCTTATATCAACACCAAAAATTGTGCGGATGTATTGAAAGCACAGTTCTGTACAAATAGTATATAATTTTGCCTCCATAAATTTTGACGTGTTCGATATATAATTTCTAATACCTCGATCGATGCAAAATTAACAAAATTTTACTTTTAAAAACCGGTTATTAATTTAAGTGTATTATTGAAATTCTTAGCAGTTAGTGGAGTTTCTTATGAAACCTTGAAAATGAGCGTAATCGGTCTAGTATTTCGGGTAACTAATATGCAAATTTTATGGAATTTAAATTAAAGGAAATACAACTGGTTGATATTATGTGAATTGGTAAATTTACGACTAGGTCCGAATATGTCCGGACTCCTGTAAGCATCATTTTGGGTACACTTAGAATTGAGTGCCAAGGAAATGTTTCGCTAAAAACTATAATAATCCGATGTAAATGGAAATGTATGAAATTTAATAATAATAATGAAAAGCGATGAATTCTGACTAATGGGTATATTATAATCGAATTAAAAAATATATATATAAAATTGCAAGTTGGAAAAAGATAAAAAACAAGTAAGAATGTTACAGTCGGCTAAGGCCGACAGTAAGATACACGTCACTTCCCAAATATTTAGAATAATGCTATTCAAATTTGCTCAGAACCCTCTTTTCGATGTATTGGAAGTACCTCTGATTTTTATCTAATCTTGCTTATTTTTAATTATCTTATTGATCATAATTATGATAACTCAATACTATAATTTCGTTGAATTTGATTAATTTTTCTAACTAAAATTACTTAAAACCTTCTTTAGGGACCACATAGGTGTACTAGAGGAATTTCGTCCAATCTTGCTCATTTTAGGTACACTTCTTGAATACATACTGCAATATTGTAAAGTTTAAATTATAACTGTGAGTAATTATGCACTAAAAGCTCTATTGCGACCATATTGCAGTACGGGGATTACCAGAAGTACCATTTTTAGAACATACTTAGATGTTATGAGTATCTACCTAAAAACGAAATTGCATTGCAATAACCTAACTCTTACGGCTCCAGCTCGTGTATACAAACTAAAAAATTTTGCAATAGTGCATAACTCCTGCTAATCGTTATTTTGATGAATTGCACAACATAATCCTGTTTCAAAATATTTCAATTGAAAACGATGTATATTTTTGATTCTCTACTAAAAAATGTTCAGATATTCTCGTAATTATTTTGTTTAAATATTAGATGCTTGGATAAATGTAATATCTTCAACAATATCTAAATGTTTTAACGATCTTTTTTTCAGTCAGATTGGACATAAGTCGATAAAGTTAGTTTGAGCTAACAACTAGATTAAGGTTGATATCGGATTACACTTTGGAAACTTGTAATGTTTAAACGTTTTTGTCACACGAACACAATCAAACCCGTTTTGAATATGCTGTAGCTTTACAATTGGAGTCTGAAGGTAGTCCCTTGATTTCGTAATAGTGGTTTCAACTATATGGCCAAATTATTTTCCACTTTGTGATACCTTAAACGTCATTTCGGCGGCTGAGAACTATTTTAATCTATACACCATTGGCCTGCAGCGTCTAAAAGCGGAGTTTTATGTTTACAATTTTATAAAGTAAAAACAAATAGAAGACTATGAACGTTTTATAGGCATTTTTAACTTTTATTAATATCATATGCATGTTATGGGAAAATAAAGATAAAATAAAAAATATTTTTGTTTGTTAATAAAATTTTAAATCTCGGAATGTTTCAGCTAAATAATTCATTAAGATTCATTAAGGAGCTCGACTAAAACACGATAGGCCGTCCAAAAGCTATTTCAAAGTTTAATGACGTTCACAAGTACAAGATATAAGTAAATTAGTTTAACTTTATTGATATGAAATTGTTAATTGCTTATGAAACACCACACACCCGCACTCACTTGTAACAAAAAAATCTTAAATCAATTGTAACAATTAATAATTATTTCTGCAGATAAGCCCTATTGGGCTTCGCAAGAAATCATTGTAAAATCGTTTTAAAAAATGTCATATCATCAAATAAAAAAAAAAAATTCTAGTAACAAATTGGTAGAATTAGTATTTTTAGACGATGGACTAGATGCCTCAATTGCTCACGCCAATCCATTGACCCGGCTGGAAGATAATCATCATCCTACTTTAGAAATATTGTTTTCCATTAGTTTAACTAAATTAACAGTACCCTCCTCAAGGGTGGAGTATAACTCTTTTCGTGATTACATTAAAATGATTTAACTGCTCTTGTTGTTTGATTGGTCTGATGTTTTATCTTAATCTTCAATTTAACTGATTTTTTCAGCGGGTCCGGATTGTACTCCATCGTCCGTGATAAATATTGTGCTTATTCATTGTTATCCCCTTTAATTTATATGTTTAATTTATCTTTGGAATCCTCAACGTTTCGTGAAATCTGGAAGTGTTTTTATATTGTGCCACTCCATAAAAAAAGCTCTAAATTGGATGTTTCTAATTATAGAGAAATTTCTAAACTGTCGGCTGTTCCGAAATTATATGAAAAAATGATTAGGGATGAACTTAAACACCAAGAGTCACAACTTGTACCTATATGTCAACATGTGTTTATGAAAATTCGGCCGACAATGACAAATTTACTTGAGTTTTCATCTAAAACTTTATATGGTTTTTCCAATGGCGCACAGACTGATTTTATTTATACAGATTTCTCTAAAGAGTTTGATACTGTAAATCATTCATAACTAGTGTTTAAACTTGAGAGAATGGGGTTTTCGCCATTGCTTGTGTCATGGATTAAGTCTTATCTTACACTTAGAGGGCAGTATGTTCAAATGAATGATACTTCATCATGGAAGGTCATTCATGTTTCTTCGGGTGTGCGTCAAGGCAATCACTTGGGACAACTACTATTTAACGTGTTTGTTAATGATCTTTCATCAGTAATTCTAAATTTTAATATTTGCATGTATGCTGATAATGTTAAATTATTTCTGACTTTTAAAGAACTTACATCATCTCATTCATTACAAGCAGCTTATTGGAGTGGTGTAATTGCAATCGCTTGTGTCTTTAACGATAAGCTGCTGGGCACTTCTTATACTGTTGGCGATTATGTCTTGGAACAAGTTTATCTTTTCAGAGATCTAGGATTAATGATGAATTCTAAATTACTGTATTTTGAAAATATAAACTCAACTGTCAACAAAGCTTACGGTGTCTTATCGTTGATTAAACGTTGGGCCAAAGAATTGATTGACCCTTACACCACTAAGCAACTATGTACATCTCTTGTACGTCCAATCGTGGAATATGTCTGAATATTATGGAGTCCATCGTACAATAAATATATTTAGAGCATCGATTCAGTTCAAAAACAATTTTATTGTTTGCTTTACGGAAATTTTATGCCAATTTTGAAAACTTGCCTTCTTATCCAATAAGACATACTAATTTATCTGCCAACTTTCAGAAATTGGCGTATCGTACTCGGCGTAACGTTTATAAACAACTTGATCAATGGCTTCGTTGACTCAGCATTTTAATTGAACCGCCTTAATTTTAATATTCCGTCAAGAATTTCTCGTAAATTTTTTCCCTTAAAGCTTGATTTCCTTTCGTCAGATATGCAACAATTTTAATAGTTATTATTCGTTATTCTTAATCGGTGATTCTTCTTTTTTAGTAAAAAAAAAAAAACGATATTATTACATTTTAAATTAAATTCGTATTCAATAGCTAATGAGCAAACGGCTCTGTACCTATTTTGATCGGTTCAGGATGGATTATTTCCGTTTCTGGAAATGCCATATTTTGGAGATGGTTTAGTCGGTATACGACTTGTGTAGGGTCCGAAACGCTCAGAAGGTCGCTTTTTTTCTGTTGTGCGTAATGCATTCCACCTTCCAATGCCCGTGCATAAACAAAGGAAAAGAAGAAAAGAAGGAGGATCAATTAGACCTCCAAGCGGGTCCTTTGAGTTTTTTGCTCACAAGTTCACTTTATTTCCGTTGTTGTGTCGATACAATGTCTTTATTCACTCTGATAATAATCTCAGTCTGTTTTTAGACGTAGTTGGATGTCGTCCTCCCGTAATGAGCCCAGCTACTTTAATAGTATTTGCTCTACTAAGGCTAATAACGGTTTTTATTTGTCTTTGTGCTGTGTTTTGGCCATATCGCCATCGCCTTCTTGCACGTGAGTTCTGCTTTCCCTCTTTCGTCTGCTAGGTTATAAGAGAATTTGTCGGAAATCAGATTATAACAGATTATAACTCTGTGTTCACTGTTGTACGTTGTGCTGCAGTGACGCCTGAAATGGCAGCTCCTCTGCTTACCATCGTCCTATGCGCAGTTAACTGTGAGTTCAGGTTACCTATATACCAGTACTGGAGAAGAAATGTTACCAGGTTCAACCACCTGTGACTAAGTAAGTAAGTTAAGGCCTGTATCTATCTAATTTAACTTTAAATACCGAAGTTTTCTGGAAATATTGGATACGACGTAATTTAAAAATTGAAATAATATCAATCATCATGGGGTTTTTTAAACTTTAGTGGTTCAACTTTGTACTGAAGGTGCCTGAAACACTTGGCGTGGATCGAATACGCACATTATTGAAAGCATTAAGAAACTTCAACAACTATAGAAAACTCAATTTCATATACCAAGAACAAAAACCGTAATTGAAAACGAAAATTTGTTAAATTTTGAATCGATGGTCAGGTTTTCCCGAGCGAGTCCACATTTTTGAATATAAAATTAAAATCATTATCATTTAGTCTATCGGAGATATCCGAAGTTATGAACCAATTCTATTCGTTCACGAACTTGACTTCTTATCTAAATACACCCCACATTGAAAGTTCATCGCTCAATCTCAAAAACTATTCAAGTTCTCGTGATCGTTGGTAGACGGACATGACTCAATTGATATTTTCCTTTTTATATTCAATTTTTCATTTGTAAAAAGTGTTGATAGTAATGGTTTTTTTCATTAAAAGTTCTAACGTTTTGAATATTCAACATTTCTATGAACGCTCCTAGAAAGAATGTAATCGAACCAGAATTGAACCTTTTATTAAGCATATGGCAGCCCCCAAAGTAATAGTTAAGTTTGTAATCTTGCGTGAGCAACATAAAAATTCTTTTTATTTTTATTTTTCCCGCTAAATATAACTTAAGTAGAAAATTTCATATCATTTCTTTTTTTCTTAAACAATTACATTTTATAAAACAAGTTTTGTGTTATCCTACAACAAAAATAACTAAAATACTCATCTACGCACGAGCACATACAACAAAACATAAAATTGAATTCAATATTTATAAAAATAAAGAGTTTAACATACATAAGTGCATAAGCATTTCTATGCTAAAGCTGAAATAATAAAATAATAGTTATATAATTATAAACTATAATAATATAGTTATAATGAATTAAATATAAAAATGCCAATTAGTCCGATTTTTTGTTTTTCTTATTTGTTGTGGTGGTTGTGGACACTTCATCGTCGTTTTCTTTATTTTGATCATCTTCCACGATAAAAATTGAATGCTGACCGCCGCTAGCTACGCCGAGTACGCGCTTATTAACGATCTGTTTGCCAGATAACATTACTGGCTCCAAACGATCCTCTTCAGAGCCGGTTCCAAGTGAGCAGCTAGTGCCCATACCCCATGCGTATACTTTGCCGTCTTCTTCCAAGGCAAATGATTGTGCCTCACCGCATGCGATGGTTCTGAACTTTTTATTTGCAATTTTCTTTACTATGCTTAGTACTGCCAAGTCTTCTGTAATATTACCGAGACCCAGCCGACCGTAGTTAGCGCGCCCGATCACATGAACCTTTCCATCATTTGTCAAGAACAAACAATGGTGCTGGCCACCAGCGATTTCCTTGATATCCTTCAATTGTGTAAGTACTGGATAAACGGCCATCTCAACATTTCTAACCGGCACAATTTGCTGATAATTGTTAAGGCCGCACGCCCAAATATTGTCAGTCTTGTACTCACGCATAAACGTACAGTAATTTGTGGCCCATACTTGGTTAATCAGTTTGTGTGAACGTAAATGCACTAGGTTTGGTGTTAGCAAATCTTTCTTGCCGCGTCGTGTCTGACCAGAGGCTGCACGCAATGAAACGCGTCCCAGTTGGCCTTGCTCGCCGCAGCCAACTGTATACACTTTGCCAGCTTGTGTTAGCATTACTAAGTGATCTGCTCCAGATGCTATATCGGAACACACTAAACCTGGTAATAAATCTGTTGGCTCACGTTTATTACCTTCGACAGTTAGACCCATATTACCGTGTGAGTCGCGGAACGAACCCCAAGCGAATACACGGCCATCTTCCAACAAGCAGGCACTGTGTGAGTCACCGGCTGACAATTTAACAGCTTTTGCGGGCAACATGACTTGACCGGGCTCAAATTCTGCGCCTTCTTCGCCGGTATCGCGCCCGAGCGCTCCTTCATCGTTGCAGCCAAAAGAATAAACTTTGCCATCGCTTGTCAATACTAAATTGTGAATACCACCGGCGCATACTTGCACAATTGAGGACACCTTCGGCACTAATGCTGGGAATTTGCGTTCCATTTTTGATTCATCCTCGCCCAAACCTAACTGACCCAAATCACCCTGTCCACATACGAGCACGTTGCCCGCGTCCGTCGACCGTTTGGGCGGTGGAAAGCAGAAGCTAGTACGTGAAATTTTTGATGGTGGTTCTTTAGTCTTTTCTGTATCATCATGTTCAACTTCTCGGACTGGCGATGCCTCATATTTGCGACGTTGTGCTAGTCTTGGCATCTTTAACTATTTCCCACTTGCAAGGCAACTGTTTTCTTAAGTATATCTACATCAGCATGAGATAATAAATACAGAAAATTATATTCAATTTATCACCAATGACTTATCAGCATTACTTACTGTATGTGTGCGTCAAAAATCTTTATAAATTTAATTTATAATTCGACTCAGCTTTTATTTATGTTTTTACGAAACTAAGCAACGAATTTGTATTGTCAAACAATATGCTAAAACGCGGGAAAACCAATAACAAGCAAAATGCAATGACAGCCGCTCAAATATTTTGAACGTTGTATTGTATTACCTTCTTGTCACTAGTCCTTCAATTTATTGATATGCTTTGTGATTTGTGCACTGGAGAGCAATTTGACTTTTGTTTGCAATTTAAGTTGTAGTTCTACGGATGATGCTAGTCACGCACCAGCTTAAGGATGAATGTTTATTAATAATTTTGTTGCTCCGGAAACTGTTAACAGACGCTGTATATTGGCCGCGGGAAATTAAAAACATGGAAGTAAACTGACAGCTGCTCAATAATTCCGACGTTGTATGTTAAGGTATGCGAGCGACGTTAGCTGTGTTAAGCATAACCACCCGATAAATAGCATGTTTTTTATTAAAAAAAAAAACATGTTTCATATAATTCAATTCTATCAGTACACACAAAAGATTGAACAAAATTTATGTATATTTATAGATTATTGTATGAATATGCACATACGCATGCTACATTTGTGCGAACGGCAGCCTTTTGGCGTTACGTTACGTATATAACTTTGAAGTATCTATTTATTAATATATAGTAACTTGTGCCATAATATCTATTTACTAATATATAGTAACTTGTTCCATAATAAAGACATTTTTTCATTATACCATAATTTTCATTCTTTAACCCTTTAGAGTTCAACAATTAAATAATTCGAATGCAAGTTGCGCTTGTTATTATATTAAAAAAATAACAAACCTCGTGATTCGATTAAAATTTGTAGATGGAAATGCCTATTCTGAAGAAAAATACATTTTCTGCAGGATGGTGAATTTAAACTCACCTCCAAAATCGTAAAGGAATGGCTTCCTTACTGAATTAACTGCGCATTACAACATAGTTTTGGCCTCAGCAATCAGCAGGCACCATTATGTCCGATATTTTGGAGATTACCATCAATTGCGTATACCTAGTGTTGAGACATCATGTAACATCAGGTCAGTCCATCGTTCAGATTCGAATCAAATACTTTTCTGATTTAAATTCGTTTGACTATGTCGACAATGCTCTTTCTTTAATTTATAATTTAATGATTTAATGATGCAAGAATATTGCAGATGTTGTTGTGTATTTTAAGGGATAGTCTAGGTAGACAAATTCCTTTATCATTTTGGTCGATTTGAAATTCAACGGATTGTCCTTTGTCTATAAACTTTCGTTTTGTATTGTTCTCATTTACTAGGCCCATCTTCTGTGCATCTTCAATGCATCTAGATATTGTGTAATCTCCCTGCCTCACGGTCGAGTGGTGCTACTGTCGTTATATTTCGAGCAATTGTTAGAGTTGGACTCTACAATACGTGGGCAGAATCATCAGGGCGATCTCCATCTTCCTTGTCTTTGTAAAAAGATAGTTGCGTCCTGAACATTTCTTTTCTTAGTCAGCCTCAGCTGTCTTTCATGAACTAATGGTTTTGTTTTTTCGCGGTAACTCACGAAAGCAGACCGTACGGAGGCAGATCCCACAGTGAATCTGATGCAGCTTCCTTTTGCAGACAATAAATGATATGTTAACATTATGCATTAGGCTATATTTTGTACCCAATTATTTTGGCAAAGATCCAATCTAATAAATATTTTGCATTATAAGTTTGATTATCTAATTTTTTAATCCTGCTCCAGACCGCAAATTCAGCTCTTCAGCTTAATTGAAGCGATAAGTTTTTTAACTTAAAATTATAAAATTTATGACTTACACGTTCAAAGCCTAGGGTTGTATTCGAGGTATCCAAAATATAGGACCCTTTGGGTTAAAGAAAATATGTAAAACCATCAAATTTCATTATCCTTAATCGAGTTATCATGATCACAGATTCACGACCATCGCTCAATCACATTCTTTTTCATACTATGAATATGTCTCAAAGAAGATGCACAAACATTTACTGCCTTCAGTTTGCGACAAGTGCGTATTAACTGCTAAATCATAACCAGCTTGGGTATGAGGAACGAACCACCGGACTTTCCATAAACAACCTACAGCAGGAAATTATAACTAACAAAAACTATATCCTTCATAAACAGATATATAAAGTTGGCTGCTTCTTATCGAAGGTGCATCAGGATATCCTTAAAATATATGCATATAAGATCAGCATCTCCTGAGGATCCTTTCTGACCATGTCTCTGCGTTTTTCTGTTGCTATGTGAACTAATCCCTCAATTTCGAAGATTTCGTGATAAAACTTGACATGGCTTCTTCTTTTTACTCACAATACTTTTATGAAATTCGCCCGATTCGAGCATGTTTATATATCTGACACATCAAATCGATTAAGCAGAATTACGTTTTTGGAATAATATCTTTTTTGTTTTATTGAATGATTTTTTTTTTATGTTCACAAATATTTTGTTGAATAAAAAAATACAATGTTTTCAAGTAATTAATTATATTTACTGTACTCTCGGATATTGTTATACAGAATGTGATATTTCGAAAATGTACATATTTTTTGCATTATATTTGCATTTAATCTGAATATTTCTGTTATTTACAAAAATCTTTTAATTATTTTCATAAAAGATTTGCCTAAATTAGCCATTGCTACGCACTCTGACCAAGCTCAGTCTCGAAAAGGAAACAAAAAACAGCTATGTTCTGCGTTGCTGTGTAGCTGCCGGGATGTGAATTTCGCTTTTTTTGTTGACAGTGTGTGTGCACTCTGAGCGCGTGACGTTAGGTACTTTGGTACGTGCATTTCATTCCACACAATTCCGTTGATGATGCGTTGACGCCATCTTTCATTGTAAAGAAATAGTTGAGAAATATCTAAGTATTCACTACTCTGACGGAAAATGCAATAACTAATAAGTAGAATATATTCTACACATATACACCAAATTTGTAAATAATAAAATTGTATATATTTCACTATTTCTTTAATTAATATGCAAGTTTAAAGTATGCAATTGTTATTTTAATTCGTATTATGGGTTCAGAATTAATTTTACATATGTGTGCACACAGGTAAATGATTTTACTTTGTTCTGCAGTGATAAATCGATAGAGGCGCTAACTGCTATTGTTGTTGTACGAAACCGCAACGCGTCGCATACTGAGTTAAAAACAAATTGTCAAGTTTTTCATAATTTTGGAAATATTTTTGAGTTTGTCAACAAATTGAGACAATGAACAAAAATTTTAAAAATGTTAAGAAACGTCGAGGAGTTGAGGTATTTTTAGGCTCCCTAAAAACAGAGACTGAAAGCAGGCATGCGACATTAGTTACGCTGAATAATGAAAGTGTTGAGTTTTTGGCGCACGAAGGTAGCGAGGCGCAAAAAATTTTAAAATTATCAAATACAACTGAAGATATTACCTATTTAATGGATGACGATGGCAACTACTATTTCCACACAAGCGATGCAGATGAAGATATCGGCGAGATTGAGAAAGAGGTTTTTCAAATAAAGCAAGAACCCGAGGCCAATGAGGCAACTAAAGCAAGACGTACAAGCATTTTGGAAAAAGTCAAGTCAAATCTCTCAAAGCGGAACAATAAAAACAAAATGAAAATAAATAGCTGCAGCACAAGTACAAGTAAGTGAGATTGTCCATTTTTTCTGAGTGAGTTGGTTTTGCTAATCCTGAAAATTTTAGCGGAGGACACGACTGACAAGACAACATCGAAAAAATCAACAGCAATAAAGGAAATAAATCAAGTAGACAGCGGCAACGATGATACAATTGGTGACGATGAGTTGCTTGCAGAAATTTACGAGTTCAATGAAAATGATGAAGGCAGCAACGATAGTACGAACAGCGAGAAAGATGAAGTGGTATTAAAGCAAACAGTACGCTTGAAACCAGCAGCGAACAATGAATTGCTACGCTGTGCAGTCTGCCCGTACACAACGCCAAGGAAATTTTTACTGTCGCGTCACATGAAGTCACACACGAATGAAAAACCTTTCAAGTGTTCCATTTGTGAGCGTGGATTTAAATCCAATGCGTCCCTCTTAAATCATGTCAATACCCATTTGGGTAAAAAGCCGCACTCATGTAAGGAGTGCCCTAGCTCATTCACAACGACGGGCGAACTGATGCGACACACGCGCTACAAGCACACAGGCGAAAAGCCACACAAATGCAGTGAGTGCGACTACGCCAGCGTTGAGCTGAGCAAATTACGTAGACATATGCGTTGTCATACAGGCGAACGGCCTTATCAATGTCCGCATTGTACCTACGCCTCTCCGGATACATTTAAACTAAAGCGACACATGCGTACACACACTGGCGAGAAGCCATACGAATGCGATATATGTCAAGCGCGTTTCACGCAATCCAATTCCCTGAAAGCACATCGACTCATACACAGCGTAAGCGACAAGCCAGTATTCCAATGTTCGCTGTGTCCCACAACATGTGGCCGCAAAACAGACTTACGTTTACATATTCTGAAGATTCACAACTCTGACAAGCCGATTAAGTGTAAGCGTTGTGGTAAAGAACTGCCAGATCGGTATTCATACAAATTGCACATAAAGACTCATCAGGGGGAGAAGTGCTACCGTTGCAAGCTTTGCCCATATGCAGCGGTACTAATGCGACACTTAGAAACGCATATGCTTATACATACAGATGAGAAACCATTTACTTGTGAGATATGTGATCAGAGGTTTCGTCAACGACAGCTGCTCAAGCGACACATAAATTTGTACCACAATAAGAACTATGTGCCACCAGTTCCGCGCGCTAAGGAGCATGCTTGTCCGCATTGCAAACGCAGCTTTGCTAATAAGGGTAATTTAATAAGGCACATGGAAATGCACGACCCGAATTTGAATGCAAATGGCCATAAACATGAGTTAATACGCGGTCGTGTAACGAAACTCGAACCCAATACCAGCATACCGGAGACCAACAGTATGGATTTCTCGAGTGTAAACGAAGAGGAGGAGGAGATTTATGATGATCCAGATTTTGATGACAATCATAATGAATCCGACGAAAACTTCGAACTGATCGATGAGCACGATGAAGACTATTGTATTCAGGATGAAAACGGTGAAAATAATTATGACACTCTGTTGGCAAACAATATAAAACAAGAGCTAACACAAATGGATCGGCAAACCACTGCTGTAAAGAAAGTGACTAGTGCGCAAGTAGATACGAAGGTTGCTATCAAAACAATCAACATCAAAAATATTAAAAAGGAATCAGATGGCAAGGAATATATTTCGGTGGCTGGCGAAGACGGCCAAGAATATATGATACTTGAAGTAACGCAATCCGACGAAGAAGGCGACGATCATGCTGATAATGATGACGATGGAGTTGATGAAAGCGCTGACATCGATGGTGAAGCAATTGATCTTAACGTACAGCTCGAGGCTCATGATCCCAGTTTTAACGTGATGGAAACAGTAGACGAAAATGTCGAATATGAAGCGAATAATATTGATATCAACAATATTGTCACTATAAAAAAAATCCAAAATGTTTCCAGCATATGTACGTAGCATAAACATTAAGGTGCGGCTTTTGCTGTGATCCCATTTGAGCAAATTTGAGCAAACATTATTTTATATTTCTGTGTTTCCATAGTCACATGTTTAAGAAGTAAAACGGAAAAATTTGTAAGAAAAAATAGGATATGTCAATAAATTGAGACAATTGGAGTACTTTACAATTCGTTAAAAAAAAAAATCATAATGGTTTCAAATTGCTCAAGTGGGAACACTGCATTATGCGAAATTCCAGCGTAACTCGTTTTAGAAATATTTTCTCTTAGGAAAATGTTTAAAACTTTTTTGGCAGATTGCATATACACACGTCGCCAAAACAAGTGTGAACGTCTATTTTGCCTTTGTGGGCATACGTTTATAACGCCCACAACAAACGATCGGCGAATTATCGAAATACATACGGAAGTGGTATGCAAAGTTTATCCGTCCGTAAACGAAAACGAAAAAGAAAGAAGAACTTTAGCACATATTCTATAGGAAAATCATCTGTTTAGTTAGAATAGATGCCTTCAGGCACTTGCAAACTTTAAAACTTGATATATTTCAATGAAATTTTGTTATTAGATTGGAACTAAAAACTTTTCGCCAAATGACTGTGATTGTATAAAACTTAGAGGTAACTCCAATACTTCCGTGTAATCCGAAAAGAGCGTTTTCAGCAAAATTGTCAACACCTATCAATTGAGTGTTGTAATAAATATAATCTTTATTTATTTAAAATGAGAAACGTTAGATTGAAGTCAGAAGTACTTGCAAAACACCTGTATGGTAAAAAAACAGGACTTTAAGCGGAATCACTGTATTTCCAAATTTAATTCTCATAAAAAGCAATAGCTGGTAATTATGGCGACAAGTACCGAAAATGGCTTCTAAATGAATCTCGACTTAAATGTTGATCCATATAAAAGATACTGCGGTGACCTGAAGAACCTCCTTGCAATATTCCTGTTATAAATACTTATTATCTTATACTTATAAATCTACTTTGTATTTTCAGGAACATTTATCACGTATATGTTTTAGATTGTGCATCTCATATGCATATATATATATAATCTTTTTATATAGTAACAGAAGTTATTAACACTTTTATATCAAAAATGGAGTTGGATGCAATTTTTGCATAATTTTACACTTTTTGGAAATAATTCAAGCATTTTTCGAATAATTTTTCATATTTGTTGTTGTGATATGTAAAATAATTAATGTGCTTTTGTGCACATTTTTACTATTACCAATTTTTTATCAGAATTTTATTAAAAAAATGTAATTAGGGTACATTACATTTGCTTCATTGATGGAGTGTCGGGGATCATCATGCATAATCAACATCAACTCAGAAATCGATCTGACAGTGTCCCTTTCTTTGTCTGTTGCCACCGAACAATTTTAGATATACTGGCATAAAACTTTCCGTTTTTTTTTCTATACAGGCCATTTGTGCAAATCAGCTGTATCGGAATGCTTTAGATATAGTCGTATTTACTGGATAATTACAATGATGATATGTCACTGATATATATATTATCATATTGGATATGAAGTACTTTTACTGATATTGGTGAAGATCAGTCGAATTTTAGATAGAGCTGTCATACAATCTAACTTATCTGAATTAGATTCTTATATGAAACCTGTTGTTTTCGCAGATATCCTTTGTTTTATATTTTAGCAAAATATTGGAAAAAAGCATGTAACAGAAATGGCCAATATCGTGTGTATGCTAATTATTCAACGAATTAGTTGTTTTCGATTACATGTCTGAGAGATGTACATACAATAACAAAAAACAAAAAGATTAAAAAAACAACTTAGAAAGTTACAGACGGCCGACAGTGAGATACAGTCGCTCCCTAAATATTTAAATGATAATTGTGGGAAATTCTACACTTAAAACTATATTGGAACCATATGGGAGTACTTGAGATACCTCTGATTTTTATTCAATCACGACTATTTTCGGAAAACATGTTATAAATATTCATCTAATTACGAAATTTAATTGCAAAATTCCAACTCTTACGGCTCCAGTAGAGCTAAGGCCCCACTTTTGAGGAAAGAAGTGGAGGTACCCAAAATATTGGTTGGATCTAATCAAGTTCAAACTTGGATCGAACATTTTTCCCTAGAGTGTGAGTGCCGAATTTCGTAAATCTTGGGCAATTCCTTTCTTTTCCTTCTTACGGACGGACGGACAGACAGACATGGCTATATCAATTACTGTGGTGATGCTGATCATATCGGTATTTTGATAGGTCTCCGATCACTCGTTTTGGGTGTTACAAACGTACCGTCAAAATAATATAAAGAGTATAGTATAATAAGAATATACACTTTGCCAATTTCATTGGCATTGAGTATAAAAAGAAAAAATAAGTCAATTGGGCTATTTTCGCCTGCCCCTTTGTGTTTTTGAAATATAGATGAAATTTGTTTGTTGGATATAATTTGTAACATGAGAGTTGAAGATAATGAACGTTTAAATTGGTACATAACTTCGGGTATATTCTATCATTTATAACAAAGCTCTTTCTCTTTAATAGAATTCATTGTGTACATAAAATTGCCGTAATCGGTCTTGAATTTCAGGTTACTCTCACCGATCCATCCATACTTCCAGTTCAAGGTTAGGATATATAAATTGGAACATTGTACCATGAGTCCTTCCCGGGAACGTTCGGACCCAGTTTACAGAAGTATGTCAAATGACAAAAATTAGAGTTCTAGAAACGTTAAAATCTATTAAATTTCGTTGTAGATGGATTAGGGTTCCAAAGGGTTCCCTGAAATCTAATAAATTGAGAAGGGTATAGTCGTATGAAATTCAATAATACAAAAACCGACATGTATCTTCATATATTGGAAAGGTCTCATTGAAATTTTATATCTTAATAGAATGTTGGATAGGGACTATCTGTACCGAAAATGGTCAGATTCGGTTTGGTTTAATATATGACTGCCATACAATTTCTTCTTTCAGGCATATCTATTTGAATGTTATTATTTTATTTAATTATAAAAGAAACTTCTCAAGTTAAAAAAATAATATTGTAAAATAATACAGTGATATAGATATTGGTGCAAGGTATTGAACTTTAGTATATCCAAAACGCAATTTATAATTTAATGTTTCAAACATTACATTCAAAAATGCTTAAATTATTTAAAAGAATTCCATATCCAAAGAAGCCCTTAACCATACGCATAAGTTTATTATAATCTTCAAATCGGCAGACGGACAATTGCTGCTTAATTCTTATGAATTGAACATATGATATCAGTTTAAAAATTGTTAAAACATCTTTTACCGTTAAAAGTATTTCTGGGAAGAGTTACGAACAAAACTTTACAAAATAATTGGTACATAAAAAGAAGGCACACGTTATATTTTTTAATGTATTAACTTTTTTCTGTATTTATGTTATTTTTAGCTCCAGCCAATGCCATTGCGACCACAAAAAAAAAGGAAATTCTAGCCAAAAACATAATTGAACTCGAGGTACTTAAGATGGAATATAAATGCCAAATAATTCATAATCTCTTTGCATTTCAGGGCTTTGATAAGCAATTTCTCGAAATTATTGAAGTTGATGAATAAGCCGATTACATCTCATGCACTTATGCGGATTTGTTTTAGAGAACTTCTAATTTATTTGTTATTTATTACTATGTCTAATAGCTCAGGTTTACCCAAATATGTTGAATACTTTCAATGTTGTTTAAATAATTTTTTTTTTTTAAGTTTTAAACCACTAAAATTATTTCCATGCCACACATGGCGCATTTATCATATCATATGCTGCAGTTAATGTCGACGGAATGGAAAAGCACATCATATGAGAAGTCAAGCCTATCGCCATGTCTAAAAAGCACACGCGACACAAAAAAAATATAATATAGAGCGACATTCGACACAACTTGAATGCTGTCATTGCGTCGACAATGACGCCGTCCTAATATTATTGACGACGTGTATTTGTTACATCCCTTAGATGCATATATAATGTAAGAAGCTAAGGACGTAACAAACGAGGGTGGTGAGAGCAGAACCACTTGTAAGCATATAAATCTACACTAGCTAATTTAAATATAAGGCAATTATTAAGAAGTTGAAAATTTAAAATAATTTTGTAATATTTATTTAGAAATTTCAGTTTTTTATCACTTTTACAAATATTTTTATTCTTTTACACATAGCAGAGACAATACTCTGAACTAATTCAAGACTTATTTAATGCAATAAGGCTGCCAGCGAAGCATTGGCGCATCCGCTATTCCCCTTTATGCAATATAACTGTATATTAATTCGCCATTAAGTTTAAAGTTACTACCTATTTACAATAAGTTTGTTTTAAATTTTGCAAAGATATATAAACAAAATTAACCATTACTTACAAAATGTTGAACAGCCGACGAATCAATATTTTTAATTCTTTCCATCAAAGTCTAATTTTAAATACTTAAGGTGGTTTTAGTTTAACTACTGTCATATAAATTATTGGAACTATTAAGCTATTAATAAATTATGTGAAAAAAATTATTGTGCGTATAAATGAGAATAACTTATTTGCGTACAAATACGGCTATTATTTAAAGTTTTTCATGGAATTTGATGAATTAAAGAAAATATGTTTAAAGTTGCGCCAGAGCACTTGAACTATTCACCAAGAATAGGGCATCGACTGGACGTATAAATGGTTGCAACGAATTAGCACTAATTGGATTTAAAGCATATGAGCGCGGTTAATGCAGAAAACATTCTGGTTCCCAAAATAAAATTATCCTCATCAGGAATGTGTCTGCTACATTCTAACAGATTGGCAAAGGGTAGACCACACCAAGACACAAATGCTCACCAAATTTAATTGTTAATGAAATCTTGACACATTCCTGGTATTTGGTGGCTGGATCTCCAGTTCAGTCATAGGTTTAATTTTTTTATAATTTTTGTCAGGAGAGCCGTTTCTATTCGTACCTTACCCTCAGTATCTGTCGTACGTAGCACGTGTGGCACTGGATCTCAATGTGACCTGGACCGCATCATCCTTGTAAATCGCTGCATTCCGACATTCTTCATGATTCAACGAAACGAATCTTTTGAATAGCACTACGTAAACAGTCAGTGATGTGCAACTAATGCTTATTAACAACGGTTGGTGGAGGAGGACGAAGGAATAGTTCATCACGTGTAGGCAAAACACCTATGCAGTATTTTGTAGTTGTTATACCTTGGAAGTCGCAAAGCTTTCGCTCGTTTATGATACAGACTCGCAAGTCTATTATTGTTATCGGCTTCGCGAACCTCGTCTTTTTCGTAGAGAGCATGTTCCGCTAATGTTTGGGGTATATCGTACAGCGCATAGGTCAAAACTGAGGGTATAATTACAACAAAAGTTAGTACTAGCCCAACAATTGAATTTGAAACAGTTACAATGAACAGACAGTCGAATTCTTTTAAGTCAAACGGACGCACCAGAATTGTGTTATCGATTTCAATTTTCTTGTTTAGGTGTTACAAACGAATAGCCACATATACATTTTGCCAATTTAATTCACGACGTCTATAATTAGTTAAAATAATACTTTAGCGAATTCAGATATAAGCAACACAAAGTGTATGAGTCATTTTACTCAGATTTTCTTACTATCATAACTATTAAATTTTACGCACTTGCAACAGACAACAGCGTTCAATAAATTTTTTTGTGAATTTGGGGATTATTTGTCAATGGTAGGTACTCAAAGATATCAACCAATTTTCCTAAAGTTCGAGAATATAATGCAAATTATCCAAAAATACTTCAATCACTAATTTTAATAACTTTCGATGAAACATCTCGCTTGAAGTCTTATTTTCATCGTATCGGGGCTAAAAATTCATTCATAGAGAATAGATTTACAAATTCGAATTCTTTAGTCATTCAAGTTTCGCTGATTTGGGGGGATTTTCACTTTTTATTTTTATATTACGAAATTTTAATGGTTTAATACAATATTTTTTTTCAACATTGTTAAGAGAAGGTATCTATGGGAGTATGTGTTTAGGGATATTGACGAATGTATAACGGTTACAACTAATTTGGGAGTATTTATACCAAAAATTAAAGTACATTCTGCGAAGTGTTCTATGGGAGGTAAACCAAATAATGGACGAATTTTTCTTATATTAGTGAATAGTTTGGAAAGACCTAAAAATTCTGTGTTATCACATAGCTTTTAATCTCGTTTCCATTCAATTGAGTGTATTGTTACATGGGATTTACCGAAATTATGGATCGATTTTACTATTTTACGATTTACTTCTTTACATTATGGTGTGTTGAAAACTAAAACTGTCTAAAAACACTTACAATAGAGATAATGTGTTAAAATTGAATGTGATTTAATAGGATCATGGTAAATGGGAGATATCTGATGATATTGCCCGATTTAACATAATATTGAAAATATCATGGAAATATTGTAGTTATTCTATTATTAAAGTTTTTGGCTTTTATGCCCTTTGCTAAACGTCTGATGGGAAGAACGTGAAATTATAAACCGATTTCACCAGTTCACAAAACTGACCGATTGGAAAATGTATTCAGAAACCAACTTCATTCTTCTTGCCCAAAAATTGCTCGAGTTATCGTGCTAAATTTTTCTTTTTTTCTTTTTGGGGATTAACATGACTTTTAGAAAAATGTAGTCGGTATTGATTATTAATAATGCATTACATACTTTGTATAAATCCATAATTTCCCCCAGTCTCGAAATAATTGGTAAAAAATTGGGTATACTAATATATAGTTACATATTGAAATATTTAAAAGATTATATTTTGTTTTTCTTTATCTCTACCAATGTTTAAGAAATATGAAACATTACGGAGACACTTGAAGATGGTTTCAAGTAAGGTAAGGTGGATATTGTTGATAAATAGTATAATGGTAGAAAGTATAATAATAATAGTATAATAGAGCCAGCCTATTTAGCAATATAGGATCATTATTGGATAAGATAATTATGTAATGAACATAAATGCAATAGTCAACATTTGACTGCAATACAACAATTGACTTCATATTCCCCGATACTTTTCCATCATTGCAAAACATTTCTTTTTTGTAAAATTCTTAATTATTTTATTTAATTTCTTTTCATTTTTGTTCAGCAGTTAATTTCGTCACTCTTATTTAAAATTAGAATAAGACTAGCCAACATAAATAAAAAAATTTTTAAATCAACGTTTCCTTGGACTCAGAAGTATACGTTCTTAGAAATATTTGACCCTAATTTTATACCTCTTTAATATTGAACCTCATTTAAAGCAATACATAAAAAAAAAAACAGAAAACTTGAGTGTTTTACACTTTTGAGACTAAAAAGGGAATGCACGTACTACAAGTATGCCAAGTTCACCGGTATGAAGTATGGGTTTTTGTGGGCATTAAACATTAGTTTTTAATTGTAAAGTAAAAGTGTTCGTCGTTTCAAGGAAATTTATGATATTCTCGTAGGACGAAGTGTTCATCACCCAATGCGTGTCCCATAGATGAAAACAAATGGCAGACTCCTTTCGTCAAATCTTGTGAATACGACAAGAGGGGTAGTAGTATTCTGAGCCAGTTTTGCTTTGTATTCTGGTGCAAATTACTTTGCCGTGTCTTCAGGCCCATTCTGGACTTTTTTCGATCAATGCATGGTTCAAATTGAATATTTCTTTTGAAACCGATTAAATTTTTGGGTAACTCTCGTTTTATCGTTTGATTTCGCTAAATTATGTAAATACCAGTTCTTTCATTGCTAAATAATAATTTTTTGACGGTTTTATAAAATGAATAAATGGTATTCTGTACGAACTGTTATTAAATTTGAGATTAACGAATTTTCGGGATGTTGACATAACTTTCTACAATAAAAAATGGAAGAAAGTTACAGACAGTGAGATAGTCGCTTCCAATATGTATAATTGTGCCGTCTAAATTTGCTCAAAACCCTCTTTTCGGATCAAATAAGTGTATTGGAGATATATCTGAGTTTCATCCAATCACGTCTATATTTGGTACACAGATTGATAATTATGATAACTCAATAATACAATTCTGTTGAACTTGATTAATTTTCCTGATTTATTTTCGTATAAGTATCTCTGATTTTCATCCAATCTAGCTCGCTTTTGGTGTACACTTTGACACTCATTGTTCACTCAATTCTAAAATTTATAAAATTTTTATGACAAGTGTGCATAATACAGCGTTAAAGCTTCTATTGCGGCGATATAAAAGTATTGGAATTACCTCTGATTTTTATTCAATTAGGAGCATTTTTGGATGACACTTAGTTGCCCTGATTATCGTCCAAATCACGAAATCGTATTGCACAACACCAACTCTAGTTTATAAGGCCCTTAGACCTAATTTGAGTCAATAGGTATACTGGGGGTTCCCGAAATATTGGTCGGATCTTAACCAAATTCAAATTTCGATCTATAGATCCATAGAATATGTCTGGAAAACTTCTAAAATTTAAAAAACCTAGCTCAAGTCCTTTTTTCTAGTTTTCTATGGACGGACGGAAGGGCGGACATGGGTACATCAATTCCTGTGGTGATACTGATCATAATGGTATATATTTTGATAGGTCTCCGATCGCTCGTTCTCGGTGTTACAAACGTACCGTCAAAACTAATATACACTTTGTCAATTTCATTGGCGGCGAGCATAAAAATAGAGTCAATAACTTCGGATATCTGCCATAACCCAAACGATCCGCAATTTACCAAAAAGGGTGTTTATCGCATCATATGTTCTAATTTACACATATAGTAGTGTTAACACCCACCAGTCTATGGACTGGGGTTATTATGGAATTGAGCAAAAATGCAATGCAGTGACTTCATGTTCGTGAACGGGCAATATCGGTACATAATTTCAGGTACCTACCATAGGTCGTTTACTTGCGATTTCACGGAAATTAGTAAAAAAGCTAGGTGCTTGCATTCTATTGAATTCTTTGGGTAAAGAAGACTTTTCGAGTCATTGCTATATAATGGTTAAATTCAGTAAACTTGTTCCAAAACCTTGGGGTACCTGTCATAGAACGTTTACTCCCGATTTCAAGGAAATTCGCATAAAACCCAGGTGTTTCATTGCATGTTACCTAAATTTTGTTAATTATTTCTTTTGCAATAATATTCCTCGATTTGAATGAAATTAGTCCATAGTTTCGAATATATATCATAGGCGTTTAGCTTTTAGTTTAATGAATAAAATTGCAGTTGCAAAATTTTGAGGAATCTTTAAAATTAATGACTGATGGGTATTATGTAGTCGGTTTTCGCCGACTATTTTATTAAACAAGATTTTTCACACAGCTATTTAACGTATTTACCATTTATATTTGAAGTAATTTAATAGGTTAAAATAAAATACCTATTTATCTAAAGGGGCACATGGTTGCATCCGAGTATCTGCTAAAGTCCTTGCTCTAAAAGCAAAATAAATTGGCTATGCGGAAAATGACTTCAAACAAATTTTTTTTGAATAAATTGATATCTTTTCGGCACCATTATATCTTGGCCACAGCATAATACACTATACACATAAGTCAAATCCAGAAACAATCTGAAAAAATTGTACGTTTTGTGACATTTCATGGGAGAGGATTTCGCATTTTTATAAATTAATTCACAAGACACTACAATAGGTTCTGCATGTGCCCATGCTAGCATAACAGAGCAACTGTCTCTCACTCTTTTCCGGCAACTTTAATGGTGTATGCATGCATAGACAGTTTCGAAAATCTGCAATGAGCAAACGATATAAGAGGCATTAAAGAAATGCATTCATTTGAATAAATTATACATAAAAATATAAAATTAAAATAAATGATTGCATTGAAAGATTAATTAAAACATACTATGTGTTTCCAAGCATGTCCGCGTGTGAGTGACTGGGTGCGTGTGTAGTTTGTATAAGAGAAGTGAACATATGAACGTACAATTAACAAATATTCCATTTTATTGGCCAGTTTTACTGGCAAGCGATTGAGAAACATCTTTGATACTTCAAGTACAGCTCTAGCAACCGGACAGTAACTGAATCAGCGGCACAAACGCAACAGTTGTAATGAGTAGTCCACAGCAACCAGAGAAAATTTTTGCTGCAACAACATACGCAGTTTAGCTTACTACATTAGATAGCATTTAACTAAATGAATGCTCATTAAACGTGTAACTGTCGAACGGACAAAACGTGTCGCTCTTAACACAGATTTCTTTCCAATTGCCAACACTGCGGGCAAATAGCCATCATCCGAAGTTTTCAAAAAACAAGCACGAGTTGGATACGCAAAGTTTTTAAGTATTTCATATAAATTTAAATTAAGAGGTTCCAAGTGTACATTTAAAAAATTTTTTATTTAAACATTTTTTTTTAAATATCTTCGCTGTGTCAAATTGAAAATTAAACTCAAACATTGTAATCCCAACAACAATCAAGTCAGTGACTGCAAAAAACACAAAAGAGTTCATTACATTTAAGGTGAGTTAAGTGCATATTGTTTTCAAGCTACCGTTATATTAAAGCCACAACAGCCCAAACGTGCTTCTGCTATTGCAACGCTGCAGCTTTGCTACTCGCGCTGCAGTAATATTAAAATTTAATGGGATGAAGAAAACCAAATAAAGAAATTGGGTGGCAAACAAAATGAAATAATCAAAAACAAAACCAGAAAGAGTAAATAAAATCATAAACAAAAAAAGCATTTAAAAGCGAATGAGATTTGGTGTTGCAAAACACATTTTTTAATTCATTTGCGCCTTACACATGATGCTGTACGTTGACAATTTCTTAAAGTACACATTGGCTAGATTCGTCTGCACACGCAGAACGACGTGGCATAGCTCTGATATATCTTATGGTTTGCTGCTAATAAGTCAGTACCCTTTTTTTTATTACGAAAATGTCAGAATAAGGGACACCGTCCTCACAATGGTTATAGTATAATTCTGATAACTTGAGTGTCAACAAAAAACGAAGCAAATCATGAAAAGCATAAATAAATTTAGTCTTAATCAGTAAAGACATTAAAAGTTTGTATGTTTTCTTATACACGTCGCCAATTTATTGTTTTTCTTGTCTTTTTTATCTATACGTTTGTAACACCTAGAACGATTGATCGGAAGCCTATCAAAACCGAATCAGCATCACCACAAAATTTGAAAAGCCACGTCCTTCCTTCCGTCCATCCGTATATCCGTCAGTCACCAAAATCTAGAGAGATCGCAGATGTTGGTACAACCCATTAGTATGCTTAAAATGGGTTAGATAAGCTAAAGTCAGAAGCACCCTCAATTCATAAATTTGGAAATAATAAAAGTAGTCCTTCCGAATAAGGATCAATATATATCTTCATTTTTGAGGACTCAAGATGATACGATAATAATAATTAGTAAACTTTAAATGCGCGGGATCATTTTAATTTCCGAAGGACCTGTTATATACCCATATTGAGGAAAAAAGGTTTAATGTAATGTAAGCTTTAAAATTGATATAACCCATTTATGATAAAATATAAGTTTGACTGGATGATATTTAGCGGTACCCCACCATACCAATTTCTTCCGCAACATTCGAAGGAAGATATAAGATAAATACCGCTATGTCATATGTTTTCGTCTTGTATATACTGAATTAATTATTTATTGATACAAAATTGGTCACCCTCCTTGGGGATGAGCCGATAGATTTAGTACAGAAGTGTAGAATTTTTCTACAGAGCTTATAATGAATAGTATGGTGCAGGTCTTTACTACCTAAAGCATTACAAATAGAACGTTTCTGTGCACAAAGAAGTTTTAAATCTTATCAACACTTGACACGTTTTATAAATTTTTCCTAAAAAAAAAAAATAAAGATTGGTTGCTAATCCATTATGGACATGTAAATTAGAAGAACGTCTAGGTTACCTATGTGTCTCAAAATAGGTTTTTTTAAAATAGATTTATAAAAATGAACGTGTTTCAATGAAATTACGAGAAACCTCCACTAAGCTATCTGCGCCGAGCAGAGGATTTTAAATAAATAAATAATATTTTAAGAGGTACCTCCAATACATCTATGTGATCGAAAAAGAAAATTTTACCCGAGTTTTTCTAGAAGCTCCGATTTAATTCAATTATCACTTAGAAAATTAAAAATGAGCAAAATTGGAAGAAAAATGGTATGGGTATGTGGCCCCAATAGACTGTTTTAACGAAATTAGTCATATACATTAATCAAATTCAAAGAAAGTTAAATATTTAGTGTGTATTAAAATTGTCAATGTATGTATCGAAAATGGGCTAAATTGCATGAAAATCAGAGGTACCTCCAAAAGAATTATGTCCCGAAACCAAGTTAACCGTATACACCATAAGAAATTCTACGAAATCTCATTATGAAGTGGATATTAATATGGGCAACGTGTGTTTCAATAGTGGGAATGATGGGCTGAGAGTTGTGGTACTACCGGTACATGCAAGATATATTGGTTTTGTAAAAGTGCCTTCTTTGAAACTTCTCTGAAAATTTCTTACTTGTTTCTACTTTATTAAGTTTTCCATAACTGGGACTTTATGTAAGAATTGCATACTGTCTTTCAATCATTTTGTAAAAAATAGTTAAGAGATTCAAATTGGAAATAAAAGTTAACAATTAAAATTTATAGTCGTCGCATAAAGATTATTTTTAAGTCTGCTTCAAATACTTCGTCGATATAGTTTTAAAAAAGTATTCTTGAATAATATCCTAACGTACAAGTTTCGTGTTATGAAGATTGAGTATGTTAATATTATCTTGGTAAAATAGCATAATTAAATAATTGTGAAGTTATTTTGAAATATGAAGCATATTTTGTGCATTTTGTAGTAGCAAAAAGATCAACCGATCGGAGCACATTCATACAGTATCGGTTGATGTGATCGTCGCAAATCAAACCTAAACTTATAACGAATAACTAATATACAGGTAGACCATTAGATCAAATGGTATTGGAACTCAATATTGTAATAGGTATTCTTGCACAAAACTAAAGGAGGTATTTTGTCAAATTGGGGCCCTTTCGTACAAAAGTTATGGTACCTGCAATGAAAATTGAAAAAGTGGTTGGCGCTCCAGATTCGTTCTGCCTTTTTTCATAAAAAAAACGTAAACGAAATGTGCAGAATATTTCTCGTTCATGCTAGATCTACTTTAATCCCTAATATCAATGACATCCCTATTACCAATTTGAAATCACTTTATATTTCTCAATATCATCTCAATTATAAAAATATGATTTATTTGTGTTGATTTCTTTTGAGATGCTTCGCATAGATCCCTTTAATTATGATGAAATTTGTATTCTGAAGGTACTCCTGAATTTACTCATGTCATGTCCATTAGTTCTAATGGATTTGAAATTTTATGAAATTCGTAGAAGGCTTGGGGACTGTAGAGTTGCATTGGAGGTATCACGCTAATCTTTCAATAAATGACTCATATCAATGTCAAAACAATTATAATTTCACAGACCTTTGAGTTATATAATTATAAAACCCTGATTTTGTGTTCATCTGAATTTTGTTCGATTCTGCACATATTAAACCCTCAAATTGTTTAAATTGGGCTTATCTTTAATTCCAAATTGTTAAGAAATATATATTTTTTTGCGTTATTTAGAATAAATTTTTATATTTTCCTTATATAGATGTACTGAAGGTATGTCTCATTTTTGAATAATCTGGTTCATTTTTGACATATTGATTGGTTATGCCAATATCAACATAATTACTCAATTTCAATGACGTATTTGTGACTAATATGATGAAAAATGGACTAAAACCCAAGTATTCGGAACAATTTCGAACTAGGAACTAGTTCAATAAGTTCTTTCAAGGTTCTGGTGATGAACGGATGGATGATCATCTCTTGATTAGATTGAAAGTGAATTAAAAAAAAAAATAAAAAAAAAACATTCTGCATCAGTTTGTTTTGCGTTGTAAACACCGCAACACTGCTTTGAATCCAAGTTTGAATAAATATTACGTTGTATTTGTTGTCTACATAAAACCACTCTTATTTTCATTTGTGTTTATGAAAAGTTTTTTTTTATTTTTGTCTATGCAAACAAGCGTTACATAAAGTGAAAACAATTAACTCGTATTTAAATCCGATTTATCTTTGAATTGATCTTCTGCGCTAATTAGCCCATCAAATTAAAGCTGTCAAGCATAATCGGCTTATGTATCACTAAGAAACAGATTGCAACGCTAATGCATTAACCGGAGGTCAAAAAGGCAAATGAGATATTGATTGATGGCCATAGTTGGTATAAATATAATGAAGCCGTGTGCAGAGGGATTATTGTTTATTCTGCGTTAATTTCGAGCTGCAGGCTATTAAAGAGTGATCAAATTCAAAAATTAGTAACTTCTTTGAGTTTAAAAAATTTAATTTAATTTAATTAACTTTACCTAACGACCATGATGAAAATTTGTTATTTGATATTTGCATATACTACTGTGTTCAAAAAGTAGGGGAATATTAGAAGTATTCCGCCTCTGATATAATGCCCTTATGCAAACGTTTTTTCCATTCTCCGAAGCATACCAAACAGTTGTTTCCCGGTATTGTTTTCAAAGCGCGCAGCGATTCACGTTGAATCTGTTCAACAGATTAATAGTGTATATATAAGTGTATGTTTTATCGAAAAATTCACATATTTTCTATGACGTGTGAGACTGTGAGACAATGCGCATTATCGTGATTCAAAAGCTTGGAGTTGTCTTTCCATAAATCTGGCCTGTTCTTGCGAATAGCTTCACAAAAATGAACATAACACTCAAATAATATTCCATGTTGACAGTTTTGACCTGCNACAAAAATGAACATAACACTCAAATAATATTCCATGTTGACA
>JXOS01043789.1:0-10508 GCA_001015075.1 Cirrula hians
TTGCTCAAATAGTACAATAATAAGTAATTAACATTAAAAGGCTTCTATATCAAGTTTCAGCGGAATGAGAGGAAACATTTGCCTTTAACATCACGAGAAAACTTTATATTTAGAGTACCNAATTAAAAGGCTTCTATATCAAGTTTCAACGGAATGAGAGGAAACATTTGCCTTTAACACTTATTTCCGTGACATCACGAGAAAACTTTATATTTAGAGTACCCGAAGTTATGGGCCCATTTTGCCTATTCACGAACTTGACATTGACCTTCATTCCTTTCCAGGTCGACTACAATACTGATGAACAAAGCAATTAGTACAATCGGTTCTAGCAAATGCCGCAAGTGCTTGCTTTATTGACTTAAGAACGGGTACCTCTAATAAACGTCTTTATTCCAAATTGGCGCCTTAGGGCTTCTGCATCCTTAGAGATTATATTTTAAAATGAAATGTCGAAATTAGATTAATTATCATAGCATCTATTCGTGTTCCAAAATGGGCATGATTGCATGAAAATTGAAGTACCCCCAGTATACCTATGTGGACCGAAAATAAGGTTTTAAGCAAAATGAGCCACAATCATAAAGTAAATTCAATGAAGTTCAATTTTTGAGTGACTAAATACGAATAATGTGTGTGCCCAAAATGGATAAGTTTGGATGAAAATCGGAGGTACCTCCAGTACACCTATAATAATAATTATTTTCGGAGCCGGAACCAAAAAGGAAAATGTTTGTATGAAAATCAGAGAGATCCAACTGCATTATTGTGACTTCTCTAGACTTAACAAGCGACGTGTATCTCACTGTCGGCCTAAGCCTGACATGTTTTAGTATACATTTTACGTTAGTTTAAATTTTTATATATATTTTAATTTTTTGATATTTATGTTTTTTTTATTTTTATACCAAAATTGGGTTACGGACATTATGGGTATATGGGTTGCACAAACCAATAATATTTCTTGTTAATTGACTGGTGGATAAAACAAGAAGGATCAATATTAGGTCAAAGCCAATTACATAATACAAATAATTCGCTCATCGTTTTAAAGCAAAAATTTGATCATCCCATCAGCTTGCGTATGTAATGAGTGAAAATATTAATTTCCGACTGTATGGACATTATGACAATCGATCGTCGACGACGCTACACCCTTCGCTCGGTCGTATAATAAGCTTCGATGTCAACCGTTGAAATTGAATAGAAGCTGCTTTTTGTGGGATCAGAATTAAGCAATGCAGTAGATATTTTCTGAATGAGAACAAATTTTGTTATAGACAAAAACAATTACGTAATTTAACAATTAAATTGTATAAAAATGATCAAATGAAACAAGAAATGCAATCAGTTATATTTATTTTGAAATAAATAAATACAAGATTTCAGTTGTTTTTCTTTTAATATTTTCAGAGTTCAGAAGTTAATGTACTTTTTATAAAATTAAAAAATTTCAAACACAATCAAGGGTTACTTATGTTTGGTATGCATTTTTATTGAATAATTTTAGGTTTTTTAGGAAAATGAATATAATACAAATACATAGTTCATTGAAAGCACTGCCGTTGTGTATCGAAACAAACATCGTACACAATAAAACGGTCAAAATAATGCAGAAATAAGTCACGATAGTATTTTTGCATAATGGCATTCAAAATACCGCAGATGGTCGTTTCAAACTTGGAATATAATTTCAGCGAATAGTCGAACACATTACTCAGAATAGGGCTCTATGTTTCTCAGATATATATTCTTAGGACATGAAATAAAAATTAATACTTACCTCTCCATAACTAACAAAGAAAGGGTTTTCATAGCATTCTCCTGAAAGTTGTAATGAGAGCATATGTTGGATATTTAATAATTCTAGTTAAATCATTCAATAATGAAGCAATTAAACGAATGCCACTGAATTTACTATTTAGACGTTTTTACTTTTTTGCAATTACATTCTAGAATATGACCGAAAACAGTCCAAAATTTCAAAAAGCACCCATAGGCGTTTACCCTAATTTCGCTTTAATCAATAAAATGGCAAATCATTCCAACGGAAGTTATTGAAAGTGCTATATTTTGATGCAATAAAACAGTAAATGACTATTCGGAACTATGAAAACACTTATGATCAACTATTTCTGCAATCTTTTTTATTTTTCAATACATAATTTATCTTATTTTGCTATGCTATCGGTAAATTTGTTTCTACATAAAGCACTTTTACTTTAAACTTCAATAACTAAAAACTATTTTTTCTAATCTAGATCTACTCGTACCCGGCGATATTATTTTTTTTCTGCGGTTCAAAAGCAACCTGAATTATAGCATGGAAATGGATTTTAACGAATTGAAAAAATGCATTTAACGATACGAAGATATTGACAAGTTTCGTTCAAAATCGAGAACATTATGATAAAGTGAAAACAATGACAATGGCGAAACGTTTAGAGCGCTTTACACTCAACCATCACAGTATATTCGTCCTGGGCTTTTAGAGAAGAAACCAGAACTTACCATCGATTCATTCGGTTTTCTTTATAAATCACAGTTTCCATTGCAACCATTTTGGAGGAAATATGTAGACGGTTGTACAAGTAATAATTGTCTACCTGTAAGCTCATTCACCTAATGAGCACATTTTCATTGTGAGTGTGAAAATTTTTAAACGAAATATATAGGCGAGAATGCATAACGTACATAGACATAATAATCACAGGCTTCGACTGATTCTATAAAAAATTACCTAAAAAAGACGTAGACCTGGAATGTATTATAATTTTGCCAGAGTATTATTACTTATTACAACGTTTTACCTTTGAAAATATTTTTTTAATGTATAATATTCTTGTATTTCGAAAATTTTTCTTTATTAAAATAGATAACTAATTCAATTATTATTTAAAAACTGTGTTATTTTCGAAACTCTTGATGGTTTATATAATGCATTTATATAATATTCATACTATTATTATGATACTCTTTAACACACGTTAACCAATTTATTGGGTAGTGTATACTTTTTTTCCATACGTTTCAAACACCAACTACAAAACCGACAGATCTCAGTTCAAACGCCAAAAGTTTTCAGGAAATTAGATATTTAAGATGATAGTGGTATAACTCGTCAATGTGCCAAAAATTGGTGTGATCGGTCTAAGTCGAATATGTTACAAATATTAATATGTGTCTATAAAATGCCATTAATACAATCAATTTGGGTATTTAATCTTAACGGGATCGATAAAATTCAGAGGATCTTGCTATCTGGTTCTATGGATGCAGGTATTCGACCAATTTACTCGCAACTATCATCAAAAGTCAATTTCCTTATTACGCTGATACTGATATAAGGCAGCTAGCATTCGCAGGTGAGGGTGCTCTAGGAAAATTTGAACTTTCGGGTTGAACCTAATAAACGACAAATGAAATACTTACAATAAGATATTGCATATATTTAGGTATCCGAAGGCACCGCTAAAATAAAGGTATAATGCATATTAACTTACTTACCTTAATACAAACGAGAGTCGATGATATTTTGTAATTGAGATGATATTATCTGATGACAAAAACATTGATGAGGAAGACATTGTGGAATTAAGTTAACGTTGATATTGTGAAAAAAGAAGAATGGAAATGACTGAAAGCAATTCAGCCTAGTTGTTGAAATATTTTAATACAACATTAATTGCACTCTCAGCCAAGGCTAACTGCTAGAGTCTTACTCATTTCTATCTTGTTTTAACGAAAACAGTCAGGTCTTTTTGAGAATTCACGTCGACAGTTCTGGAAAGAAATCTACGAATTAACAAGTTCTATAAACTACTTGTAACCTCATAAAAAATCAGAATACTACGTTGGGTATATAGCTAAACTGCGATACAGATGCTGCGATGCTTCCGACGTTATGCACGATGTCTCAACGTATTCTCAACATGTGCGAAGGTGTATCGAGAAGAGTGACTGCGGAAGAGCTGATTCCAAGACTCGCAATAGATTGTAAATCGTTTCAAGCAAGAGAGTTTATTTTTTATTATTTGTGTTTAACTCACACTTAAAATTTGAAATAACCTTATCAAATGAAATGGCTTAAATTAATGAACTAAAATATATCAAAGATCGCANGGAAGAAATATTAATTAAATTCTAAAACTGATGAATTTGAGAGTCACACTTAAAATTTGAAATAACCTAATCAAATGAAATGGCTTAAAGCAATTAATGAACTAAAATATATCAAAGATCGCAACATTAACTACTACGTGTATTTTTTACTTTTCACTGTACCATACTAAGAATTGGTGCAATTTTTCCGCGCATTATGCAGATGCCACTAACTTGTTGCCATTTCTTAGTCCGACTGCCTTTCTATTTTCAACTCAATTTTCTTGGTTGAAATATTTCTGTATTAATATTGATAAGATATAAACAGAGCGTATCATCTTTCTGTTAAATTGCTTCAGAATAAAATAAGCAATAAATCTCTTAAAACGAGTTGGAAAATTCTATTGTTCGCGGTAAAAACAGGAAACGCCAGATGCTTGGTGCATTTGTGTTTTCTTTTATTTTCCTTCATAATAGAGGAACTTGATATCTTATGACCACCTGCCCCATGAAAAGTAAAATTTCATTAAATTTATGGAAAAAATTGAAAATTGTTTGGTATTTTCTGTTTGTATTAAGGTAAAACTGTTTAAGAAGATTATTTGTAACTTAAGTACAAATAAGCTCCGCCAATAGAGTAAGTTTTCTAAACATTCTTAAGAGTTTGGCATGAGCTGCAATTAAATGCGGATTAGATTCATAAAGGACTTTCACCAATTACAAAACAGACATAAGAATATGTATATACAAAGTAAAGTTGTTTTGCAGAGCGAAATATATGTAGAAAGAAATATTTTAAAAATAAGAAAATAATGAAACATCTGTTAAGTCAGTGATTAAAAGTTGTTTAGATGTCACAATAATATTTACTTAATACTATGTTATTTGTTATTTACTGTTATTTACTGTCATTTACTGAAACTTTAGATATTCACTTTAAATAAAATTTTAAATACGAAGTTTTAAATACGAAAATTTTAAAGACTGCGCTTCAAATTCAATTTCTTATATAGCCGTACTCCGTCCTGCATGTAACCGGGGACATTGTTCTCCTGGCAAATACTGTGAGCATGAAAATGTGGAAACATAAACTAATTTTTCCATGTTACTACTTGCAACGATTATGTGCAGTGGTAAACACCGATTATAATCGTTTAAATTCAGGTGTTTGTAGTGTTGAGAACTGGAAAGGAGTAGTTCTTGTCGTCTTATCAAGGTGTCATAAGCCATAACTAATTCCGAAATTATGGCCAATTACCTGGATAGGCTGATCAAGGAGCTGACAACCATGGTCTGTTGCTTGAGTCCTCAAGTTCAACATAGGGTCTGCCATACTCCTCAATGCATGCACGATAGGCACGATAAGTTGAGTAGTGTTTTTGCTACATTTAATTATTTATCAACATGACATAAACGCTGTTTCGTCGCATTTTAATAAAAATTACTTACTATTAAAATGTAGTTACGTTTTTTTCCGGGTACAACCCGTATTATTAATTATTTTTTCAGAATTCACCTAAATGAGTATTACGGCTACATTGTAATCGGTAGTCACTGAATTGTTTGAATGTTTTGAAATGTTCCTGTTATTCTCCAGTTTCACTGGAACAGTCAATAATGTTGAGGAAATCTCAATGGCGTTTTTTCCTAGGTTACAATACAATGAGCAGAGATTGCAGCACTATTCTGATTTTTCCATTATATTCTTGAGTTGTGGTGAAATTGGTCATCAAACGAGTGAAGTTGGCAACGGCAGTTTCATTGGAAGACACAGAAAGTTTACATTTTAGCAATATTTGAATGCTTTTATAAAATTATGGAGATTGGGAGGTAACGGATTATAGTCGGTACCTATAACATTTTGTCCCCAATGAATAAAATGATCCTTAATATGTGGTGTTTAACGGGTTATAGTGGTTTTGGAATTTAAAAATAACATTCTATAACTTGAAGAAAATTCGTAAATAAATTCGAATTTCTCCAATGCAAAAAACCTTCCCGAATTGACAGGAAAATTGTTTATTGCAAAATTTGATATTTAATATAATTTAATGATATAATAAGGGTCATGTTGAAAATTTTAAAAACATTTTTTTTTTTGCTATTTTATTACAAACATTTCATGTATTGTATACAAAAATTAAATGATCCCTTTAAGGACTGGTTCAAAATGGATCCAATTGTTCTAATATTTCGGGAACAAAGAGCCTAGAACATGAAATATATAATTTTTGTGATTTTTGTGTATAATAAATTAATTTTCAAAATATGAAAATAAAAAGAAGAAGTTCTGAATTTCTGGAAAGTCTAGACTTGAGTCCAAAAAAGATGCACTGGAGGTCCTTCTGAAATCTGTTGAATTTTAGGCATTTTTAGCATATTGATAGAATATATCAACATAATTTAATAACTTAATATTTGTGCTGTTTTTCCAGATGATTTGACGTAAAATACAAGATTTTTAAGTCAATTATATAGTTTGAAATGAAAAGAAGTAAGATTGTTATTGTCGGCTCAGGTCCACAATGACATACACGCCACTCCTAAAATATTTCAAATAATTGTTCTGTTCAGTTTTGCTCGCAGACNGATACACGCCACTCCTAAAATATTTCGAATAATTGTTCTGTTCAGTTTTCCTCGCAGACCTCTTTTCGGACCACATAGGTGTACTGGAGGCAAGTCTGAGTTTCATTCAATCGTAGTCATTTTCGGTACACTTTTTGTATATATTTATTTTCACTCCATTCTAAAATCTTATAAAATTTACATGACAACTGTAGGTATGTGCATTAAAACCGCTATAATGACCATAAAGATATACTGGAATGTCATCCAATCTTGCCCATTTATGGTACCATTATCGACCATATGTATGTTCACGCAATTCTGGAACTTTTGAAAATTTAAATTATAAATGTGGGTATATCTGTAAACTTCTATAGGGGCAATTTATGGTGTACTGGGGGTACCTCTGAATATCATCCAATATTGAAGACATTTATGTTCACTCAGAAATATCATTAGGAGCGTGTATAAAAATATGGGACATGTATTAATAGTGTTTTTGAGATTACATAATGAGAATTTCAGTACGCAAATGATTCCCAACTGAAAGATCTTTATTCTGAGAATTTCGATGTTTTACTTAAAATGATAAATTTTACAAATATGCTTTATTTTATTAATTTTATACAGGTAGACACTGAAAACCAATATATCAGGTACCTCCAGTACACCTCTTTACTCAAAATTGAGTCCTTTTGAAAAGCAACCTTGTTATTAGATGGCTATTCATTACATCTAAGTGTGTGTTCGAAATAGCCATCACTGAATAAAAATCAGAAGTACCAACAGTGCTCCTAAATGGTCCCAATAGAGGTTTTAACCAAATTTTGTCAGAAAAATTAATCAATGTTGAGTGACCATAATTATTTTCAATGTGTGTACCAAAAATTAACCAAATTGGATGAAAATCAGTACACGAATGTGGTCCGAATAGGGGGTTATTGGCAATTCTGACCACAAAAATTAATCAAGTTCAATGAAATTCAATGATCAATATGTTCATCAAAATTGAATGTGTGTACTAAAATTGTGGAAATGATTGAATAAAATTCAGATATGCCCCCAATATAGCTATTTGGTCTGAAAAGAGGGTTTTGAGCACATATTGACCGAACAATTATACTTAAAATTTTGGAAGCGACGAGTAGCCCACTGTTGCCATAAGCCGACTGTAACTTTCTTATTCGTTTTTATTCATAATTCATTTATATTTTAAATGTTAATGTTTATTTGAAGTTTTACAGCGTTTACAAATAATCTGCTCGAAATTTACATTTGCAAGCAAATCACTCACATCATGAAAAAAGGAAATTAAGAACGTTTACATACAGTCATCTTAGGCGAGCAATGTTAATCACAATTTGTTGAGAACAGAGTAGTCACAATACGAAATTGTTCAGTTTTAAATTCACAACAAACATTGTAATCTGACGTATGCGAACGACGAGTATATGAATTAATAATATTTATTTTAACTCAATAATGAAATTGCAAGAGATTAATTGATTATTCTTTCCGGATTCTATATCTATAGTTTACAGTTCATCAATTCATCATTTTGATTGCGACTCAATAATGAAATTGCTTTGAATTTAATTGAAAATTATAGCTAATTTAACTCGAAGGCAGTGCTCAGAACACATAAGTGCAAGGCAATGTAGCTAAATCTACTTTTCTCCCATTTTCGGCAAGTGCTTCGGTGCTATCATGTAAAACCTATCAAATTTTTTGGAAAAATGTCAGCTATTCCAGCTGCAGTAGATATAATTACCCAATAGAGGTGTTCTGGAGGTACAGCAACCATTGGTGGAATCTAGACTAAATTCTAAGTTTTTTCTTTAATTTTTGCACAGAATATGTGTGCTTGATTTGTTAATTCTAGCAGAAGCACTTCGTAGTTGACCAGCAATTCCCGAGACAATTGTTATGATAGGGGCATATATTCGGAGATGATTTAGGTCACTCATTCTTGATGATCGAATTCATTAAGTTAAACTGTATTACTAAATTCATTGAAAGACAGAACTTTTTCCAAAGGTCTGCTGTAAAAAATCTTTTCGTACTAACTTAAAAAAAAAATCAATTTCAATGAAATATTCGTACAAAACGGTCTAAATAAAACATATTAGTCTTTCAATTTATTAAAAGCATCGGAATATTACATGAATACAAACTTTAAGTGACTTCCGGTAATTCAAAGTATCCGCAATTATGTAGAGATTTGCCTCACATTGTTGAATATATGACAATAACGTTAAAACATCTTAGTCACACATTTCCATGAAACCGGAATTAAACGTTCTATAGGAGATACCCGAAATTAAAGACCGATTTTCCCAAAAATGTATGTATTCTAGTATTGACTAAAAAATTCATCCATACCAAATTTCAGTACATTGATATCCATCAATTTCTTGCTTGTGGATACGATGAAGTAGTGTCGTGTCATTTGATTCCGACTTCCTATAGACGCGTTCGAAANGCTTGTGGATACGATGAAGTAGTGTCGTGTCAGTTGATTCCGACTTCCTATAGACGCGTTCGAAAAGGTCTTAAACATTTCTCAGCTGTGATTGCAATTTTAAAATTTTTCATTTGTCTTATTGCCTTATTGACTTTTCATACTGCAAAAGGGGATTATTGTTATTACTTTTTTTTTGCTGATAGAGAAAATGTAAAGCACAAGTACTTATTTCCAACGTGGTGTCATTTAATTATTTAACCTGGGTAAGGCGGAATATTCCTTCGAATATTAAAGCATAGATATCAATGAATCCCGATTGTTTAAATTATGGTTACAAAGGCTTTGTACTTAAAAGTATGCATGGTACACTTAAAAAAAACCACAGACCCACATATAACAAACTTTTAGAACAATTGTTGCGCAGACAAAACAATTCAAAAATATAATTATGTTTAACAACCACCACCTATTGTTTCTGAACAATAACAAGTTATTTGAAAGCACGTTTTACGCAACCACACAGTTGACTTGGTCGACAACTGTTCTAAGGACGCAAAGATATGAGCTTGACAATGGGAAACTACTGTGCGTGTGCTCAACTATAATCCATATAATATGTTTAAAATTTAATTAAACTCATTTGGAATATCTGATTCTTTAAGTATATAGCAATAATTTTTCATTGTCTAAATGAAATAATATTTTTTTATATTTTCGGAATAAAAACATGATTATGTAATTAGAGCCGATAAACATTCACAGCTGTATAGAGAAAAGAACACATAAATAACGATATATAAATAACTGCTTTAAATGAATTATAATTTGTTTTTTAGTTATCATGCTATCAATATGAAAAAAAAAATATTTTTTTATTGAAAATATTGTTTTCAGCCGAATGCGTTCTTCACCATGAGAAGGAGAATTTTACAATAAAACAAGTAAGAACAGTCGTGTTAAGCCGACACTGACATACACCTCACTTCCCAAATGTTTAATACAAATGTTCATTCCACATTTGCTCAAAACCCTCTTTTCGAACGAAAAGGTATATTGCATGTATCACTGAGTTTCATTCACACACTTTGATCGTAATTATGATCACTCAAAAACTATTTTTTCGTTGACCTTGTATAATGCTTTTAGTCAAATTTTCCTTAAACCTTCTTTTCGAACAACTAGAAATACCTCTGACGTTATTTATGTGCACTTAATTCTAAAAAAGTACAAAATTTTAATGATATCTGTGGGTAATTCTGCCTTAGACCCTCTGATTTTTATTCAATCACGAAAATTTTTGGCACACACTTAGATGCTATGAATACCCACATAATAACGAAACGACATTGCAAAATACAAACTCTTACGACTCCAG
>JXOS01043808.1:1296-12639 GCA_001015075.1 Cirrula hians
GTGTGTGTGTGTGTTCTTGTTGTTGTTGTTATTACATTTTGTTGATCTTGTTTTATGTTTGGTAATCTTAATGCATACTGCGCTGCCGTTGCCACCTACTTAGCCAGTTTTATTTGCACGCTGAAAAGCAAGCATACATACAAACAAATAAACAGGCGAATGAATATTGTATCCGACATACGTGGTATGTACCTAAATATAATTGTTTGAATCACTTGCTGCACACACGAATATACTCTCACTTAGCCACAACAAATAGCTACTGCCTTAGCTCATTTCTGCGAAGTACCACCAAAAAACACAAACAAAAACGTACAAAAAGAAGCACGACACCAGCACTGCTCTGAGTATGCATGCATTATGTATACTTACGCTTAGTTGCAGTATCGGTTGTTATTAATTGCCAAACGGCGGTTCACGCGGCACCAACATTTAATAATTTCTTTTAACTCAATGGATTGACACAATTTTTAATTGAATGTAGACAACAATTGCTTGCACATTTCACCGCTATTTTCAAACATATTTTCGCTCTTCAAGATCGCAGCCACTTAGGGTTTAACTTTAAACACTTTCATTCTAAGGCGACATATCGAAAAAAACAAAATAAGATTTTTTTTTGCAAATATTAAATATTTATTTAATTTTGCTGCTTAAACAAGTTTTTCATGCACTTTTTCTGCCTGCGGTATTTTTATTTAATTTTGTTGTTGTTTTCCGCTTTTTTTTTAATTGCTTTTTTCTTTCTTCACACTTGCTGCAGCGAACAGCCACGAAGCTCACACATTCGCTTTAATTATTAAATGCTCACTTTGCAATAAATTAACAATTACAACAACAAAATTTAAACATTGTTTACAAATTTGAATTTTGATAAATTTGGTATATTTTTTCCCAATACACTTGTTATAGCCAACTGTCTTTGGTCGTATTTGTGAACGCTCTCGGAACAGCTATCGGAAAATTTCTACCTACAATCCGCTGAAACAAAGCTGCAATTAAACGAACTGAGTACGTACGTCTACGGACAGCGTTCACTGCACCGCTGCTTAAATCGCTCGCTATCTAGAAACAAGCGGAATGAACTGAGCTAATCGGCGGCTAAGCTGAATCGGAACATACGAACGCCATTTGCGCAATTCAGCATGCGCACCAACAACAAAGCCCACACTGGAACGCCGGGGAGCGGAATACATCAGCAAATTGCTCAACCTATGTGTTTACATATATGAAATGTTAAAATTGATTAGATAAATTTCAGAATTTTACAGCGTTTTGAAGGATACTTCGAATTTCTGTCAGAGAAATGTATACACCCTTAACGAACAAAGTGTAGTTGGAACCACTGCACAGACATTGTATTCTGTAAAGCGATAAGTGATTATCACTTTAGTGATGAATACTCAAATGAGACGCTAAAATGCTGGTATCCTTTAAAGTAATGTACATGAAGAATTGCATAGTGGGCATTATGCATAAAATTCAACGAAAATGCATATAAATATAACATAAAAATAAATATTAAATAATAAATAAGCTAAGACACCAACACGCATTCATTTTTTGGAAAGATCTATGTTATTCAAATAGGAAAACAACCAAAAACGGCATGCTGGCAAATCATTGTCTTAACAGCTGCATGTCAACATATTACCCCTAAGAGATTATAACTTCTAACTTATCAAAGTACGATTTGATAAAAAGTGAGAATATTAATAATAATATTAACAAGTCCGAAAATTAAGTTATACTTCCGAATTAGTGAGTACAAAGAAATTGTTCAGCTTGAAATAAAAAAATTGTAATTTTTCTAACCACTAAAAACAGAGGTTCCTATGAATTTCACCGATCCTTGATATACGCATAGATTTATTCGAATTCAATAATGAAAGTTAAATTTCATTGATCTTTGTGGCTTATTTTATCTAAACACCCTTTTTTCGGACCAGATCAGTGGAGGTACTTTTTATGCACATTTTTATACAGACATTGATCATATCTCTATCCAATCAATAATTAAATTTCGTTAAATTTGATTATTGTTTTTAGCACAACATAGACGTATTGGAGGTACATTCGATTTTTATTCCATCATGCACATTCTTGGTACAGACATTGATCATATTTATGATTTCGCAATAATCAAATTTGGTTGAATTTGATTCATGTCTGTGTATTAATTTACGTAAAACCCTCTTTTCGAACCACATCGGTGTATTGGAGGTACCTCTAATTTTTATCCAATCATGCCCAAATTTCAAAGGCATGTGATGAAATACCTGGCTTTAATGCTTATTTCTGTGAAGTCGGGAGTAAACGTACTCTGATAGGTACTCGAAGTTATGGAATACAGTTCTTACAAAATATGGTCAGAAACCGTATTTCATTTTTATCCAGAAAACTTTACCAAATATTAAAATAAATGAAATTTGGATATATACTAATACAAAAAAAATAGATCACGCAACAATTCCAATTATCAACTTGATCATCGCTGTGACAACAGAAATCCGAAATATGAAAAGTGCCATGTCACTCTCATTTCATTTTTCAAAATATTACATAAAATTTTAGATTACAAAAAGTTATATTAATTCGTAAAATTAAATGACAAAAACAGTAATACAAAATCTTGATTTGCTTTTGGATCGCTTCACGATGTAAACTATGCATTTATTTGAAAAATGACACCAAATTAGGTGTCATAGGAAATTTTGTAACAATTGGCTTCTCATCAGTCCATACTATTATGATTAAAGATTCTAAACGTCGAATTTGTATTGGGTTGTTTTGCAAACTGTACTCAATGTTGGAACCACCTGTGTACACGAATTCAAAATGCTTTACGCAAGGTGGTCAATTTACGTTACGTGTCTGCTGATTTGAAGACTGCGAACAGAAACAGCAGTATTCTGTTCTCCGAAGGCCTTTAGATGCCTTTTCAATTAAGCATAATTTTGACCTGTCATGGACTCAAAGTTTTATAGGTTTTTGCAAGGTATGTAATACATAGAACAAATCAATTCCGATAATATATTGCTGAGTGAGATACGCATATAATAAAAAATTTTACGGTTGTGCTATAATTTATATAATCTTTGAATCATATTAAAAATATTTTCCTTCTTTGCCTTATTTTCAAAAAACAGTTCAAGTTAATGAATCGCCCGAATCTTTACAAAACTTCGAGTACCTCCCATAAAATTCAACTCTCCATTTTAGAAAAATCAAATAAAGATCCAGCTCGTTCATTACAATAACCCAATTTGGTATTGTCACATTAGTAAGATAAGTTAGGGAACATCCCATAAACATTTTTCTTCAAATTCTCCAATTATAGAATTATGATAATTAAAATTTCAGAACTAGGGTATTGGTATGATATTACAAATATAAATAAATAAGGTCTAAAATTTTAGGCACCTCCAATAGACCCTATAACATCAAACTGAAACGGCACATCCTTGTTTTCATGGAAACGCAACATAATCGGAATCGGTTCAAATATTGGGTGACCTCTCTTAGAATTTTTGTTACCAGTTATCCATTTAAGCACATACTGTCCATGGCAAATGTTAAAAAAACGCTAAAACTGAATCAAAACTATGGGATTATCAAATACATGCGTATAATTCTCAACCTTACTTACACATTACTCACCTAGATTTTTACCATTGATCCACTAGTAGTCGGAATGTAATGAAATAAATGAGAGAGTGCATTAATGCTCTCGGTTTCGACCAAACTATTTTGGTTTACTAGTTTTGTAGTTCAATAATTATTATTATTTTCATTTTTTTTGGAAACTCGGGAAATGGAACAATAAATGATAATTCGATTTGAAATTTAAAAGAATTACTTCATTTATAAACAAAATAATTAATATATATACAATATACTACAAATAATATTTTCTAAATTCACAATTTTTTATTGTTTCGCCTTCATCGTTTCATCATAGACAAAAGGATGCATCTCTATCATTTAAAAATGTTTAATTCTGATGAAAACATATAAGAGAACACATGTTATATGCATACAGTCATAAACAGGCACTTTCCGAAAACTGGTGCGATTTTAAAAACTCTGTTTCTGGTGGCAAAATCCATTAGCACCTAAAATTTAGTATCCCTCAAATCTGCGATAATAGATGGACTGTAGATCTCTCAAAAGCCGTGAACTTTGGTTTTTTCCATTTTTATGAAACTTAACGCAATCTGTAGAATCATATTTCGAAGCCATAAAATTGGAAATAAACCTTTTTAACTAGGATACATTGAGGAAATAGATATAAAATAGGACTTATTCGGATTTGACTCTCAATAATCACTGGTGATATAGATTTTCTATTTCTTCCATAAAATTTAATGTAATCGATCAGGAAAAAAGTTTGTTGAATGATTTAATCATTCACATTAAAAGAGTTTTAATCCTATACTGTTGTAAAAAAAATAGTTCATATAAAGAATTTAATAGTGTGGATAAAAAGTGTATATATGTTCACTCACGCAACACAGGCGTAGTTGACGCCATGAACAAAAAACTGAAACGTTGGAAATGAAAGTGAGGTTATGAAAATATTTATGAACAATAATGAGGTTAAGGTAATTTTTAGTTTCATATTTCTTTTCATACATTATGAACACACATGAAAATTCAATTGTTGTACAATTCATAAAATGACACATTAGGATTCTTTATTAATTCGTAACTATTACGTACAATAATCATTTTTAGAAGCAAATTTGATAAGTGTAGTATTATTTATTGTGATATATTTGGATAAAAATACATATCGAACTAAAACTGAAAATACAAGTTTTACGCCAGCAGCTTCGAGGTAAAATTGCAATATATTATGTTATTATTGAGTTCTATCCAACGAAATTTTTCAATATCGAGGCGATTGGATACATTTTGAGTAATTGTTAAGATAAAATTATGTCATACCCTGTGATTTCCTCTTATAATGCGCCATTTTATTTGAAAATGTAATACACTTGATGTTGAGAAAAAGCATTTGGGCTTAGGCATTCCAAAACAATTTGTAAATTCTAGTTGTATAATAAATGTAAATGCCAAATTCGACTTCATGTGATTATATTAAGATAATAACACTTGAAACAAATAGTAAAAAAAAAAAATATAGAGCGACGAGCAGGACGATTTAACGGCGGCACACCTGTTACATAAATATCCGCATATCATCAGAGTTTGTTAGTTGGAAGCGGAAAGGCACCTTAACGGACCTTGCGGCCAAGTGATCGTTTTTTCGGAACTCCTAACCCCGAACGATTCATTCAATTTTCTTACATTTAAATCACATATATTTATCCCTTTTCCCAAAGTTATGAGAATGAATAACACCGCATTTGGTATGAATGCCACTTAAATACCTTAGTGTAAGTTTTGGAAACTTAGCCAAGACATGCTAATTGAAGCAGACTATTTGCTATTGTTCTTGTTTTTGGTTTTCTGCTATAATCATGGTTGAAAATTTAAAGAATTACTACTTATCGGTGTTTTTATTATTTATCTTGTATTCCATGACATATTTCTTTGTTTTATATCATGTATAATATAAATAGTAAAATTAATATTAAGCCACATTAATCCATTCGTTCCATAGCCGCCGGTCCCCGTTGTTGTCAAATGTGTTGCTAACAAAGCTAATGGCTTATTTCGATTGTAATGCCAAATAAACGCTTCAAGTTGGCAGCGCAGATTACAAGCCATTAATATGCACTGTGAAAAATGCATTTTTAATTTTAGTGGTATATTTGCAAAAAGTTTTATTTTTCATGCGTATTGCATTCTAGCTAAGTTGAACCGTGGTTTTTGTTATGTGCGATTCTTGTACCCATAATTTGATAATGCATTTGTACCGCAAATAGCACATTTGTACAACTAAAGTTATGCGCAATTAGTGCTAGAGACGAAATGTATTGGCGGTGCTTGTAAACAGCGCCGTTTGAAAGAATTTCAAAAGTACCATGTATACCATTTCGTTTTTTGTTGTCGTCTTTTTGCGCATACGATAGAGTTGATGCGGTGAACGCTAGCTAGCCATCTCTTGCGCGTACACGGCTAACTGAACATATGTTAAAATGATTAAGTGGCGCCATTGTATACAATGGAATATTCATCAGTTCATTTCGTGCGCTTAGCGGATTCACTTAAGTTCGCCGTTTGAAAAGTGTATTAAGTGCAATGCAAGTAAACAATTAAATTTTCTAAAAAAAAATAAGTGGAAAGAAAAGAAAGAAGCAGGAAAATTTTAAGCAAATTGTCAAATTGACAAGCCTGCAAAATAAATTTATAGAACATTTGTATAAGCAGTGGAACACGCAAAGCCGAAGTGAAACGAAGAGCGGGACACATATTTATGTACATATACGCCTTGTAAATTTTCATTTATATACCTACATATATATTTTGGAAACAGTTATATGCTATAAGTTTCAAAACATTACCAAAAAGCGCTAATAATTAATTACACGCAGCCTAGTACTTAAATAAATGGCATTATGTGATTAAACGAAGAAAAAATAAATTTATTTAAAAAAAAGCGAAAAAAAAAACAATTGATTGTCAAGTTAAACGCAATTTAATTGGGTTGCGGTGAAAAGCCCAAGTGGATGTTGATGTTGCGCTGCTGGTAATTGGTTTCGATTGGCATTTCTAACAAATTATACATTTAATATAATTTCTGAGCAACAAAAGTTCACCTAGTATGTGTATATATGTGTGTGTGCGTGTGTGTGGCACGCACTTTGATTGTTTTGGGGCAAAATGCAAAATGTTTTTGTATAACATAATGGGCGTCAAGTGGTGGTTAATATAGAACCATCTAATAAATTTCATACCAAAAACAAGCTGCAATTGCTCTACAGCATCAACAACAACAAACAATTGTCTTTTTAATTACTTAAACAATCCGCAGCGTGTCATAAAAAGGCAAAACGCAACCAGTGAAAAATTACGTACTCCAGTAATAGCTAAATAAATAAACTTGCTAATTGTCTAACAAAAAAAAAAAAAGAAGAAAAAAAAAGCTAGTACAAAAAAATTTCACTTTAATTAAAAAAGGGAAAAAATTATTTTTGCCAGCAGTTAGGAAATGCAAAAATGTATAAATTTCATATGAAATTCGTGTGTATATATCGTATTCGTTTGCGCAGCTGTAGTACAAGCCTAATAAGTGCATGGTGTGATAGTGGGCTGCTGGTCGAACTCGTTGGCAGCGCCGCATACTGTCTCGCTCGTTGTGCACCGTTGTAACTGCTACTGTCACTGTGATTTTGTTTGCCTTTATTTGTTTTCCTTTTTAATTTTTTATTTATTTATACTTTTTTTTTTTTTTTTGTATTTTTTGGTCTTTGCGCTACTCGCTGGCGGCTGTCGGTTATGGCAGTTACTCGCTGCAGGTATTAAAATCACAACAAATTACGAATTTTCTGATAAGCCACCGCGCGCAAAACTAAATTCTAATTAAACGTGAATATGCTGCAAGCGAATTCAAATATTTCGCTGCCACTGCACGTCTTGAGTGCTAGCCAGACGATTATTTGTTGTTATTTACTGCTGCTGTAATTTTAAAGTACATATATAACGAACTCATTGTGTTTTGGCGCGCTTTTTTTTTATTGTTTTTTTTTTTCTTTCCTTTCGCTCTGTTTGTCGCATGCCGAGGTTTTGCATAAAACACATGTTCTTAAGCTGCTGTTTGTTGTCGACTCCTTAACTGTTTGTAAATTGTGCTAAACTCAAGTGGATGCTGAAAATATTTCATTAATTGTGCAACTTATATTATTTTAAAGTGTTTTCGATAGAAGCTCCCACGTATGTTAACAAAAAAAATAAAAATAAACAAAGTAAAGTTTGTGCGTAATCCTGAAATAGTCAACACCGTCAATAGCTTAAAGCTTATTATATGAAGCTCCTTACTTCTCATTAATTGCTACTCCTTAATTTTCATATATGCCATTTATGATCTATTGTTTGCACATATGAACAGATATTAATATGTCTCAGTATTATCTTTATAACAAAAAAAGAAATGTTAACAATATTTGGAGCTTATATGTATATGTAAACTAAACGCAAAACAAAAGTAAAAATTATGGAATATTAAAATATATATGAGAAAAGTATGTACAAATATAATACGAAACAAGATGGAAGTAATAGCCGGAAAAAACCAGCTACATAATATCCACCGGTCATTCATTTTTAAGCATCCGATTTCATTCATACTGAAGAATGTTATAGAAATAACGTAAAATCGCATCAATTCCAAATTTCAGTAGCATGCCCTAAAACACTTGGCTTTTATACTTATTTCCGTGAAATTGGGAGTAAACGTACCCTAAGTTATACACCGATTTTTATCGAATTGTACAGGACTAAGGCAATCACCCAGAAATGCTTCCGTACACAATTTCAGTAGCATGTAATAATATGCTTTTATACAAAGATCCGTTGAATCGGCACTAATCCGCCTATGGGAAGTTATCAAATTTATGACCGTTTTGCTTAAAATGTCTTGGCAATCACAAAAACCTGCTTCCATACCCAATTTCAGTTGCATGCAATGAAACGTCTACATTTTCACTGATAGCGTGATTAAATTTTCTATGTGATTTCATTGAAATTGTGCATTTTGCTTAACACAAAAAAGGTTTCATACTAGTTTTCAGCAGCCTGCAATGAAATAGCTGGTTGTTTTTTTTTTTAATGATTTCCGTAAGATAGGCTATACACGACTGGTCGTACTCAAAATAATGGACCAATTGGCCTGTTGGCGAACTCGATCAGGCTTTATATAAAAAATGTTCACGAGCTAAATTTCAAAACACTAGCTAAAAAATCACTCCAGTTATCGTGCTCACCGAAAGACGGGTATCGGTATTTAGCCTCAGTTTTGGATTCATTGTATATATCTCCAAGACAAATATAGTCGGAAATAATTACTTTTAATGCTTGCATATTTTGCACAGAGCCATAATACCCTAGGTCTTTGGCTGATGGGTATAAAAATTATAAATTTTCCGTTTGTATAGTTCAAGTTTGTTTTCATAATTAATATCAAACAGAATTTTAAAATTTCAAACAAATATCTTGAAACATAAAAATGTTTCAATCTAATTCTCTAAGTTGTAGGCAGCTAAATTATAAACCAAACCGATTTAGACTATTTTCGGTGTATATTCTCTTTTACTGGTATTCTGAAGAAATATCAAAAATGGAATATCTTCAAAAATAAATAAGTTTTTAATACCAGAATTACAGCAGATTGGTCAGTTTGTGTGGCAGCTATAATTACAATTATATCTATCTTATTTGATTTTCGTAAAAATTGTTATTTTTAAGTATTATGTTGAAAAATAAAATTTCAATGGGTTATCTCCAAATAAAAAGTGTTATTCGTAAAAATATTTGAATCTGATTGCTATGTCATAAACTGAACTCTTGACCATTCTTGGTACTATTTGTGTATTCCTTTTATTATATGAAAATAGATTGCAAAGGAATAATTTCAAAAGTTAAAAAAAGTTATGTATACTTAAATGGTCATTACAACGTGGTACAGGTTTTGTTGATGCGGCGGCAGTCTTTTCGATGATTTGGAATTTGGCGCCAGTTGCAAACAGCTAGTGTTTAACCATGGTGCAATACGTGGTCAGCCCAATACCGGTTCGGCCTGCTTCTTCTGCGAATGCAAATGCTTGGACTCATCCATACGAGCGATATGATCTACCCAAAGTAGCCGTTGGATTTTAATTCTTTTCACTAATTCGATATCGCCGTAAAGTTTATAAGGCACGTGTTGCCACCGTATGCACCACAAAAGAGTTATATATGTACGAATTTCATTCTGATTACCCAGTATGCATATCAGCTTCATTTAGAAGCCTTTCGACTTTGCTTATTTTCAGAAATATTCTGCCTGAAATAGAAAGAAGGGTCAAAGTTAATCGAGATAACTTGAAAACTGAGACTTAGGATTATTTCAGTTATAAAAGTTTGATATATTAATAAAATTTCGTAATTAGGATGGCATTTTCCGAAAATGGGTTTGATGGCATAAAAATAAATTAATAAAATTTCGTAATTAGGTTGGCATTTTCTGAAAATGAGCATGATGTGGGGTACCTACAGTACATATATGTGGCACATTAGCGACACTAATGTAACTAAAATGTAAATTGAATTTACATGAATTTTTCGTTAAAATTGAGCGATAATAGGCCACTATACCAATGCAGTCTATAAAGAGGTTCTCAAGGCAAAGTAGCTACAAACGTCAATTGAATTCATTAAAATTTTTTAATTGAGATTACATTATTATTAATGCGTCTTGCAGAAATGGTCATGATTGGATCCAAATCTGAGTTACCTGCTACGTGATGGGAAATGTTATAATAAATTTCCGAAAAATGTGAATTGAATTCATTTAAATTTTTCAATTATTGTGTAATGAATATTATCAATTGTAGAAAAAATGGATACGCTTGGATTGGAAATCGAGGATTCCTACAGTACACCGGTGTGGTCCAATATTAGGCCATTATTATATATTATATAACAAATATTACTTTTGTTTTGGATTGAACGCTGATCCGCTTCTGTTAGCCGTGAATAACACTGTTATTTCTTTTCAAAAAGTTACAACACTCGACGATTAGCTAAAATCGACCCCGTGCGTAGACTTTATACACTCAATGCATGTGAATGAACTTTATCTTTAGGTCCATTAACTTTTCTTTGTGTTTTAGTCATTCGAACGCATAGTAATAATTATTTCGAATCACTTGCTGTAACCAATATTAAAACTTATTTTTATCGTAGTGGATTTTCTTGATCAGTTATTAAAAGCCAAAAGAAAATTTCATATTGTACATTGCTTGGAAGACCTATTGAAAGTAGTTTTACCCAATTGGTATATTGCAAAACAAGCAAACGAAATACTTCAAATTAGTATACGAAAATTGTGAAATACTCGAAATTGTGCTGAAAGAAGAGTATAAGCTAAATGCAGGTCATAGGTATCCGAGAGCAATGGCAGTGCTTCGTTAACAGAAATAGGTTTAAACCGTCGCATGTCGATACGAACATTGCATGTAATGCATTACTGCATTTGCATTACTGATACTGATGTGTGAAAAGTGCAGAATGAATTCAAGTAAAAATTTACAACTTCTTGGAAAATACCTGTAAAAACTTTAAATTAGCCCAACTTAAAGTACTCGAACTAAATTCTTTTTGGGATTATTTTAAATGACGAAACAAAAAATAATGTTGATACCAAAGCTTAACCAAATATATATATATATATATATA